>PDGT01000078.1:921606-966941 GCA_003671415.1 Megathymus violae | reverse complement strand
CACATATTTTAAATACCAAATGACAATTACAAAATAAGTTTTAATCTGCGTGGAACTGATTTCGGCACTGGTATTTCCAGGCATCCTTGTTTAATTTATTCTGCATAATATCGTTTACCTAAAAGCTGTGATTTAACGGGTCGTTTAAAAATTCCTATAGGTAAAAACGTATGAACTTTGAAACCTTGTTATAAAAACGAAGAGAGAGCCCCATAAATGCTTAACCTTTTGAAGACATAACCAGAATATCCCTATTTATTCTTACACTATAGTGTGTTTCAATTATCTACTTGGACATATTTTTTTCATATGTAACACCAAAGGCGTCACTGATGCGTTGTCGGGCAAGAAAGAAGAAGAAAGAAAGAAAGTACTTGCTCCCAAGCCCCCTGCCGAAACAACGCGAGTCGTTTGTCGGCTGACTCAAGCAGGAGGGTGGTAGCTGGCCAGGCAGGCTACACGGAAATATAACAATATTAATAATAATATTATTGACTTAATAATATTACTGATAATATAATCTTTACACGAAGCCCTACCCTCAAGCAGGCTGACTTCTGTCGCCTCTTACAAAACCCAATTCTGCCATGTTTCATCTTATGGCTGACATTATAGTCATGTACATTAATACGAATTATTTATTTATTAATGTTAAATATGTCGATATGTTAAATATGTCTGAGAGGCCAACCAATATAATATAAGCAAAAGCCCATCGGGTTTTGTTTGGTTTATTATTATCACAATCTATATTTATTCCACTGTTGGGGTCAAAGCTCTTCAAACTAATCTCAAAATCTTTTATCAGTATGAGGCCATCAGGTACCACATATTCAAATTCAAAATCATTTAATCATATAGTTATTCTGTAAATACACTTATGCACGTCATTGTTTGCTTCTAGTACAGTTTCATAAAAGTGCTTTAACATTGAGTAGATGAAACGGCGAAAGAAACTCCTCAGCATATTTAAAAAAAAACACATGGTAATTGCAAAAGTTTAAACCTGTGCGGAACTGGTTTCGACCCTTTTATTTCCAGACGTCCTTGTCATTAATATATGAATGTATACTATAATATCGTTTACCTATAATATGTGCTTTAACGCATCGCTTAAAAGTTCCAATAGATGATTCACCTATCAACTTTGGAATCTTATTGTAAAAATGAAATTCCAACCCCTACTAAAGAAC
Organism: Megathymus violae; assembly: GCA_003671415.1. Taxonomy (NCBI): domain Eukaryota; kingdom Metazoa; phylum Arthropoda; class Insecta; order Lepidoptera; family Hesperiidae; genus Megathymus; species Megathymus violae. Next base: position 965,748 of record PDGT01000078.1, on the reverse strand, counting down.
GCTGAAACTTTTGAAGACGACATGAAGACGTAACCAAATTATACCCATTTCTTGTTTATTCTCATATATATGACTTATTTTCTTGAAACCTTCTTTTCAGAAGAATATACTCCCATTGAATTATTTTCTACTTCCTATATTGTCGTTGTTTTGTATTCTCCTCTGTACAATCAGCCAAAAAAACTACTTACATTTAATTTTATTAATTACCTTCCGTGTCGTTTACAAAGTTCCCTACATTTTGAACTACTTGCCTACGATATTAGAAATATATAGAATTTATGTACGTAATCCGACAATCAAAACTCCCAACATATGGAGTCTCTACGCCCCACGCACCGCGTAGTGACTTATTTGGGAAGAAACAAAAATACCTGCTTACCAGTTTAAGGTATTGAAATTCAAATCAGTAGCTGTACTCATTTATTTTGAATTTTCAACGAGATTCGTACAAAAGACTCACAATACGCCCGTTGGAGCAACAGTTAATCTCCGCAACAGTGGCGCCGTCAACCCGCGCGCTCATCTGTCAACATTGACCGGCCACAGACAACGCATCAGTTACACGTATTGTTTAGTTCAGGAATGCTTGCAGTCGTCATGTGACCGTTATGGTAATTAACTAATGAAAATCAGACTCCGAAAGTGACATTTTGACTTTAAACACTGTACAATAAAAAACAAAGTCTGTGTGTCACTTATAGAAACAGGTTTCAAAATTATGTATGATTGAATTTAGCCAGTTGTTTGTATGATGATTACAATTTTTAAATATCAACCACCAAGCGTTTGAGCGTGAAACATTTCATGGGGAATAGCTGTGGTAGTTTCTCCTGCTGAAATTTGCACTTTTTATATGTTTTTATTCAATATGTGATATAAATTATGTCAAGAGTTTCACAAAAAATTCAAATCACACAAAAATACACATTAAATGTTCCGGTATGGACACTAATCGCCAGTCATTTTGATAATGTAATGTTATTATTATTCACTAAAACAGAAATACTAGATAATACAATTGTTACAAAGGATAACAAAATGCTACTTCACTATCGGTCATATTACTCTGTTCGGTCAGAGAGTAACCTCATTACAGCTTAAGACAACAGTTTGTAAATTACGACGCATTGTTGTTGTAACAAGACCTTGTCGTGGAGCCGTCGAGTTCAGAATCGTCTAATCATTTCCCGTCCACCAGAATTTTGTTAACTAAGAAAGTGACAAGCGGCCGCCGTATTTCAAACCCGAGACAACGGCAGAAATATGGCCCAATGTATTGTGTGATGAACAAAAGACTTAGCACATAATTATTTATGAAGCGTAAGATGCTTCTACACTGGTTAATAATGTCGACAACATTATAGCTTTCAGAGTCCTAGTGGTGTAAAAAATAACCTACTTACTTGGCTACTGCAATAAATTTCGCCTGTGTAAATAATCAATCTGAAAGTGAACCGTAATCTTCTATGAAATCACTCACAGGTCTATTATAGCCGAAAGGAGAGGTTAAACGTCTTATTTTTAATGCGAAGTTGCTTCATGACAAAAATAGTACCCATCCCGGTCAATCTTTGAAAAACAGTTGGGATTTCGTTAGTAGTGAGCCAGCCTACGATACGACAGGCAGACATTGACGTGTACGATAGTACTCGAATTATTCGACTGTTCCAGATAACTTACTGTGCGTGTCCAGATCACCGAGCACATTCTAGTGCGAAGATGTCAGTTAATTATTTTTATTTTCACTTGTAGTGGCCACTAGACACCAGGCGGTCTGCACCCGCTCGCTCCTTGTATCATAAAAAATATAAGCCATTATCAAAAAGAAATATAACTCCAGGTCATGGTATTGGCTTCGAACACGTCACAGATACCAATCGACGAGCCTATGATCGATTTGTCGTTTAAAAAAACGACCTTTGAAATTAACTTGACATGTTTTGTGTTTTAACTGTATACCGTTCCCTTCTTCTCACTTAATATTCCAAAGATTGTATCTCTCCGTTACGTTTCTTTGTATTCTTTTACGGATCTATAACGGTCTGTAGTTAACGAAAACATCAAAATTCGGGGCCATTATTTGAGCTTGAAGTTTTTTTAATTCAAATAATTAACCGAATGCCTTTACAATACGCAGCTAAATAGTCTGAGTGATTCTTACACATGTTACTTACAAGTTACTAGCATAGCGATCCACTAGGGCACAAAGAGGCCTGCATAGAGCCTCCAATACAAGGTTAGGTTATGCAAAGTATTCGGTCAACCGATTGCTTTTAGAAAAAAAGCGCATTAAGACAGTCGAATAGTCGGTCAACGACGAACCGTATACCACTGAGCTCGATTGATCGCGTAGACTGACTCTAGCCAAATGACTGGCAGTTGCTTTTCCACGACTGAATATATTGACAAACAATATTACATAACGTCGCATTCGTTTCCCATCAGATGTTCGGAACTTTACAACTGAAATTGGAAGGTAATTAGCATTAAATAACATTGATAAACAGGACGATTAGAAGCAACGGAAAGCGATCGCCGATCCATCATCGTGCCAGGGAAATATTTGTGCACCAAATACCAGGTATTTACAAATACCACTAGACAGCGTTCATACACGAGAGCTTCCGGCGCAGCTGGACATTCAGGGCTGCCACACGCACCACGTTTATACAATACATGTTAAAGTGTTCTCAGACGTCTTCTAGCAAACTGCGTAGCTATAATCAGCAATATATATATGTAATAAATATATTGAAACATATTTGAAATTTCTATATTTGAAGTTATCGTTTGACTTTAGACATTTTATTGTGAGGGTAAAACAATAAAATGGGCAGATATAAAATTTATTCTCTGGCATAAATAAACAAGAAAGTTACTAGTGCGAGTATTTATTCTAGAAATAGTGCATAAGTTTTCTAAAGGGTTACTTCAAAGTTAATAAAGATTTAAGAAAATAAATAAAAACATTCCCCACTTTTCCTCAATCGACAACCCTAAGTTAATCTACATATAACTTACGTAAAAACTATTGTTTCGGATAAGAATAATTATTTGGAAACAATAAGCCGGCTGAGAGAATGCCAGGAATTCGTTATGTGCAAATGGTTATTCGATATTACAATGAAACCCCATGAAAACGTTGGTATGAGGTGAGTGAGTCACGCAGCAGCGGCGGCCGTCGGGTGGCTTTTCAATACGACTTAACAATTTAGTAACAGTGTTCTTGTTTTGTTATAATTTTATCCAAATCTTATTTTTATTGTGAAAATCTTAAAATGTTCTTCAAATTCTTCAAATTCAAATTCTCATGATTAGTTTAGATTGTGTTGTACTAAGAAAAAGTAAATCCATCTATCCAATTGTTTTGTCATTGGAACAGCATGGTCAATTTTGGTCTGGAGTTTCTTAACTGCGTATAAATGCTCTGCAGTAGGTCCTTAATAACTGATAGCCATGATTTGATGTTTATCGACATAATTAAAGTGCCAGTGATTGAACCTCACACGAAAATATATTCGTAGCTCTTACAGCGGAGTTACTTTTTTACGGTGAGAGTTTACCGGCCGACTAGCAGATAGGTAAAATGATGGTTCGTAGTCACGAACGAAGTAAACGCGCTTTTTAATAAACAATTGGCTATCCAGAAGTGCATCTGATACACACTAAAGCATTTCACTTTTGTATTTTACAGCTAGCCAGGAAGATACCACATACTTTAAACATAAAAAAATTAAATTATATATTAAATTATATTATAAATTAATTACTTTAAACATACTTTTAACTTTCACGGCAACTATCTACTATCTATAAATGGGAAATTTCAAGATTCACGTAATGTCGCACGCATCGTCTCCAGTGTAAAATGATAAGAGGGCTCGTCCTTGGGGACTCCAAACAATCTCCCGGCTCTGTCTTCCTGACGATGCTCCCCGATAAACCTGGCTATGTACGACAAATTGGAATCGTTCGTGACTCAGCCGCTCTCCGCATTAGTTATTATTTTGATCCAAAAGATTCTCATCACAACAACAAAAAGTGTCAGTGGTGCATCGTTTCCGCGCCGCTGCGCCACCGCACTACTGACGCGATTCTGACAAAAAAACATATGACGAGGGTGCCCAGCGAGTTTTAATCGATCTCCATCGTCGTGTGATAATATTAATAATTTTAAAGCGGTTCCGACGGGGACTTAGGACGTCTGCACACTATATACCGGTGGCCGCGATCAGGAGACGCTACTGATGTCGGCAATATTCGGTCTCTTGCTGGACAGGGCTAGTATCGAGGCTAAATGTATGCGAGTTCCACCCTAAGCCCGGCCTCAGAGCAGCGTAAATATCTACACGGCATTCGTACATAGTGCAGCGGTACACATCAATAATGGCTAACGACAGTGCGTTTGTTTGTAAATGCCCTTACTGTCCAGTCGACCAGTGCAAGATACCCAGGGTCTCTGTGGCGGGACCGTGTCCACCGGCGGAGAAGTTACATACCGGCGAATGGTAATAATTCCTTCATCACGGTTCGATCGTGTAGTCAACTACTTCCACGACTTATTTAAAAATGTTAATTAGTTAAAAGAATATATATTTTATTTCTGGTACATTTGCTCAGCTCGCTCGGCTCGATCGTGTTGTGGTGCGCTCACGTAACCCAACCCACTCAGTCGGGGGTGCTTGGCTTCGGAACTGAATGACAATTTTGAAAAGTTTTTTTTATATGTAAATTTTGATGACCTTTTTGTATTTTTTTGCATAAATAGTGTGCAATAAAAGCTTTAAAAAATTGAAACTGACTTCAAAAAGAAAAACTATATAAGTACAAAGATTAGTTGACTTGCATACATAATTCCAATGTCATTTTTCTTGTCTTGTGATATCAAAACTATTCCGTAGTCACAGCGTTCTAGAAAATACGTTTGTTACATTTGTTAAATATGTTATACGTATGCGTCAAAATAAAACTTTGCACAGTTTGTGCTAATGTTTCATATTAAGTGTAAATATCTATCAACATATACATAACTGCAGTGATGACCGAGGGCCAAGTAAGATATTAAGTTATATATTGCAAGCGTTTATATATGTTGTTATTGGCTTCCTCGCTTGCCACGCCGCTCGGTGACGATCGTTCACTCGCGCACATCAAACCGTTTAGCTTCAGACTATGACTTGGGTCACACGCTAGACTCCAGGCTCACCTTCAGGCCCCACGTCCGAAAGGTGACAAACTCCGCCCGCTTTTACATGAGCCGCCTCAACAGCTTGTTGGGGCGAAACAGTAAAATGTCACTCAGAAGCAAGCGAAAGCTCTACAAGGTTTGCATTCGACCGGTGATGTCATACGCCGCCCCTGTCTTCACACACGCAAATCGCAGTGTCCTCTACACAATCCAAATAGTCCAAAACCTCTTCTGTAGAAAGGCAACCAACGCCCACTGGTGCGTTAGGAACGCCGACCTACATAGGGATTTAAAACTCCCCACAATCCAACAAATTTTCAAAAGCTATTCTACAACCTTCTTCAAGTCCTCGGAGGAACACTCCAATCCGTTAATTAGAGAAGCAGCAGATTACAATGCTCCTCATCTAACAGGTCATCAAATCCGGAGACCGAGGAACGCCCTCTCCGATCCCCCGACCTGCTCCCCTCTGACTTGGACTGCCGTTTGGCAGCCCACAGTCAAAAGCTCTAACCTCAACACTTAGTGGCATCCATAAGATGACACATGATCTCTCCATCCGTCAACACCCTTAGTGTTAACTTCTAAGCGGACGCTCCTCGGGAGCGCCGCTAGCACCCTTCCTTCCTTAAAAAAGGGTCGCATCCGATGTAGGCTTAGAGGCCGCACGGCCAAAGCCACTTCAGGTTGGTGTTTAGTGGTTAAGAGTCCCACATAACCAGCGCAGACGGCTGCGTTGGTATGCATGTAGCATTCACCATCCTCCTCCCGTAAGAGGGGAAAAAAAAATTCTGACTATGTAAACAGGACCACTTTTCGCCTGAACTTTCACCTGGTCCCCGATCGTCCCTAAGATTCGTTGTATGTTTATATTTAATATATTATATATTATTACCGATAAATAAAGTTGAAACATCCATCTGTGTATGTGTGTGATATATGCAGTATATATATCCGAACATATACAAAATGAATTTGAAATTTTGCTTCTAACCGTAAAATTTATAATCGTTTATAATCAGGCACAACGAAAAACAGAATGCTAATTTTTTTCACCGAACGATTACTGAGTAGCCACAAAATAGAGCAAAATTCCGAGAAAACCCCAAAACAAAGGGCGATTTCGTAAGACTCGATCAGAGGTCGGCCGCGAACTGCGACGCGGTTTGATCAACGTTCGATTAAAGCGTAAACGTCGAACCACGGCGTCCGCGCCCCGTGCGCCATGCGCCGTGTTCCGTGCCCCGTGCGCCGTACGCAATGCGCAATGTGCCGTCCGCTGTGGCCGCCTCGGCTTTGATCCTCGGAAACATCCATCACCCGAGCGCGCTGTATTGACAGATTTACGACGCAAAAATGTTGGGAAAATAGAAATTGACTAATGAAACAACATAGGTTACGATGTTTGTTAAAGTTTTAATAATATTTTATTGCAATTACTTTGATCCATGTTTTACTGGTGCTAGCGGAGGAAAGAAAATAAAGATGCGCGAGCTGTAGATAAATAAATATGAGATCTGAGGCCATTCGGCGTGTTGCTTTACTACGTTAAAATAAATTATTCCGTGTCAATAACTGTTAGCCCCCCTGTAACTTGCTGCGCTTGTGCTTGATGTTCGGTAAATAAAATGATTGAACCTTCCATTGGACACTCATATGTGATGCCTGTTTTCGTAGCGATCACAACAAAAGAAAACGCCAGAATATCAACAGGGTCATACACCATAAATAGATGAAAATAATTCAGAACTTTTAAATTGCTGGTACTGTAGACATGTTAAGAATTTAAAATTGGCTGTAGATTACACAGATTACTGGTCGCTCGTACAAACCAAAGTTATGAGACTGGTACTATTTTTGAGTGAAACATCCAAACCTGCTTATGGTTCAATTCTACATTGCAACGATGCACGAAACACAGACGTAAAGTACCACCTAGTGTAATCCCAACGTCAACATAAGCAAGACCGTGAAATGCTAATTGAAATACAACAACAGTGGTAAGACGCTTATTTTCGCTAGCTTTTTCTAACCCTAACGCGTCCTCCAGCCTATGTCACGTCACCTACCTACTTTCCTACAGAATTCTTTCAACGTAAAAATACTAGTATATGCGACAAGTGAGCGTATTGCGCAGCTGATGTTGTTATCTCAACATTTGAAAGTTAATACACTTAATATTAACCGCATTGACAGTTTTAAGGTTTCCATATTACGAAGCCCCTGGCGTCGTATTATCATAATCGAGACTTTAATGTACTTTGGCGAGGTGCACAGCCTCGTACCTCTGCATATGCAATACGTAAGCCGAAGCATGCAATTAGTTTTTATCGACACAATGCACTGTAGTATTAAGGTAAAAAATAATATAATATACAGTAAAAAGTTGACGTAATGCATCATTGATATAGAATAGTCAACAGATCATAAAGGGGGAGTGGTAGGTAACGAATTAGACCACGTATTAAATCGTTTTTTACATGGTAGGTACATACGAGAAGATAAGCAAGTTTTATGTCAATCTATTATTATTTTGTTATTTTATTATATATATATTTCATAAAGCAGTTTTTTTTTATCAATTTCTGCACTGATTTTATGTAATGATCTCTAAACCATATTTATAACTTCGATTCCACTGACAATGCCATACACTTTGCGTAAAAACTAATTTTCACATAAGAATGCAGTAGATATTGCATTAAAGTTAGGTATCATTTTGTGAATATTGATGTAATGATAATATATGTATTTATAGGTACTATAAAAAAACAAAGTTATTTTCTCTAATTCTGTCTGTAAGTTATGAAATTTGCAAAGGTGCCAACTAGTACATGTAGAGCTCGCGGCTCGCGATGTACTGTGTACTGTGTGCAGGCGCAGTGTATAAAACAGCGGCCACCGCAAATATCAAAATAAACAAACACTACGTAAATATCCCGAAAGCACTTCAAAGTGGAGTAAGTTTCGATGCCGGCGGTCGCGCGTGCACGAGCGGCGGGCGGAGAGCGGACTGCGCGTAGGTACTACATACTGACAGTTAAGAAGTTAACGACAGATCAAAGGTTACACACGACTTCGCGATATATAATTTAACTCGATTTACAGTATTCGCCATATGATTCGAACACATTTACATGTTACAAGCGAGTACGAGAGGCGAATTCGTTATGCACAGGAAGGATCTTTGGCACTAACTCGAGAAAAGTTGAAGATTACTTTTTCCAATGTTTTAATATCATATGCAAAAACATAACACAGTATCCATGTACTTACATATTAATAGCCTCCTCCTGATGTGATTCTCTACCGTTCTCGGCTACGCATGCACCACACACCAACGTAGATACTGAAGCATTTTGTTTACACACAATATCTCTCACTAGGCCAAATCGACCGATGGAGAAACGAACAGTGCTGGCCGTGCACTGTGGCCAATGTTGGTCCCGCCTAACTATCTTATCCATCGCTTCTGAGAATCTATCGGAAAGAAATCGAAGTACTATTTCGAGAACGGTTTTAATCTGGGACTTTTTAGTACAGTTTTGAATGACAAGTTGTTGTACTGGTGAGTGCTGAGAATTAAGTTACCGTGTAGTTTTTTATCGTTCACTGCTGACCCGTCCTAGCGTCGCCGCAAACACCGACTCTTACGTTTACAAATTGTACACGCTACCAAAACTATTACTTATTGCAGTGATTGTTACTCATTTACTCAGGTATTTTATAAACATCTTGTTCTGTATTTTATATTTAAGGGCTGGTTTTCCAAGTTCTTTAAATAAGAAACATATAAATTTATGCAGTAACTAATAAACCAATCAAAATAATAGGTACTTACAAACATCCAGTGGTAACTTCATACTCTTTTCGGCGGTAACATATTAATTTTCCGGCCTTAAAAAAAAGATGAGAAATAAACCATACCTATATATTATCTTATTTGTTGTTGTTGTTTCCAGCAGATACAGACGAGCAGATTTGAACAGCCAGATATAAACGAATGTTAAAAAAATATTTTGCAAATAAAAAGCTTAATTATATGAAAATTTTCTAAAATTTCTTCATGTCGTTACTAGTATAGATATACGTAATCGACGTTACAAGTTGAGTACCAGCTGCAACTGAGGATCACACTGAAACTCTACTTTGGGACCGAATACAGGTTGTCCTTTTCCTCACTTGTTGACAGGATCGCTAGAGCCTCATTCTTCGTTGTGAACCACAAGGTTCACATGAAAGCGATTTCCTTCACTTCACGTCAGGTGGAAGTTCCAGCTCTGGTGAGCTAAGTAGTTTCATCATTGAACCTCACACCCATGTACACGATGTACGCTGTAAAACGTTCCAGTTATTTATCATAGAGGTGCTAATATCTGAAACGCACTCAGCCATGCAGCTACGTGGTGGATTGCCAGAAGGGAGAGAGTTCTTATACCGCCCAGTAGATATTGATAGTGATTTAATTCACCCAATACTTCAGGGCAAGATTTAACAGTTGCTGTGTAATAAAAATAATCAGATTCGACAGCTCAAGGTGCCTTTTGAAGCACGGAAACGCTCAAGATATTTAGCCACTGAAGGTCACGCCTCTAACTCTCGAATGATCGACGGTCAACAGTATTGAACGCTTCTATCGAATACGTGATGTGGTGTACGAGTGATTGTACAAAATACGCACATTTATGCTAGTCGTAAACAACATGTTGGTACGTTGGCCCAAGGTTGGTGGCTGGCAGCCGGCGGTCCGCGGAGCTGGTGGAAGCTCGTTAAACACAAACACCCAGCACCCAGCGTGTAAACAGTGACCACATCAAAGATCCATCGACCTGCTACGACCGACCGTCTTGATACTTGCAGCCTTTCATAAAATTTGCTTTTATAATTTCACCTTATAATCTCGCCGCATTCGATTTACGGTTACGTTAGTAAGACGGAATGCAAAACATATTTGCAATTGTTAAATGATTCAACAAGTGATAAAACTTTTATTACTCCACTTAGTTAATTTCTGCTTTAGGTCGTCTGGAAGAAAGCACTCCTAAAGTAAGTTTTGTTGTAAGGTCGGTTCGAGGACAATCTTTCCCACATTTGCCTGTTGCCTCAAGCTACTTTTTGATTCGAAAGGATGATGGACTCAGCGACATTTATAAATAAGACCTTTCACATATTCTTTAAGGTGTAGCAATACCTCAGTGTTTACTCAATACTCTGTACTATGGTGATCTGTGTTCTTAGACTTTTACTTTAGTAAGAAAATGATAAATACTGTTTGTTCGTACTGATCAATGGATTGGGTAATGCATCTTCAAATTCGCGACCTACAAACGCAATTATTTATCAACGCATAATTGGAGTTATGAGTTCATTATTTTTATCTATCAAACACTTTAATCAACGATCAAGCCATGTTGTGCACACTCCAGAGCGCATCGGCGGATTGATCAAACCCTCTTTGATCTTCAAATCACGCGGTTCTTACTTATGTTCCTTACACGGTACAACTTTTCAACGTATCCAGACCACACGGTTCTTGTAAAAAAATACACAATAATAAAGTGGATAAGATTGAAAATTAACCGACAGCTAATTTTACATACAACTTTAGACGTTGGCTCAAATCGAGAACACCTAAATTTTAAAACGTCTAAAAACTAGAAGTGAAATGCAACGCGATCTTAGTCAGAAGTTCGTACGACCACGGTTTAAATTTTGAACGACGTTCGATCGGTGCTTAGATCCTTCGGTGGGCGAATGGAATCGTGTGACCTGTCAAAATGGTGAGTGGTAGCAGGCACGCGGCGTAAACATTTACACGTGGCGGTCAGTGCGCATGCGCAGTTATCGAGTTATCTGTGCGACGACTCACGCAGCCGAACGATATTTACACTAAACGATGAATTTTGTGGAAGTGGGATGTTCGAGCACTTGGGAAATCCCGCGTACCTGAATTCCTCCGATTTTTGAAGCCTGACCCCTCGCACTTTCGGAAAGGAGGCTCACAGTGTTTCGATTATAGGTTGTTGCGATCATTAGGAGTAAACGACTACCAGTATCCGGTTTCCAACATTTATAACATAAAAAAATTAACACTTCGCCCATAACCACTGATTATCACCGATAGCACTAACAAAAATATAATTTGCTTCCAAAAGTAAATAAGACTGTTACTTTTAACACGTTACAGCAAGGTCTCGGTCCTCGGCTCTCGGCCGGTGGTCGAAGACATCCGGTGTAATGTTTCGATCAATTGAGTCCGGTCGCTTCCTGCTTCGCGCAATTATACCAATTAGACAGGAGCCACCACTAACGCGGAGAGCGGAGACGTCGTGTCTCCGCGTCATCGCAATTGTTACGAGACATCTCGTTCATCGACGGCATTACCTAGACAGAAGTGACCCAAATTTCTGTTATTTCCTAAAAAATTATATAGTTATTGGAAATCAACTTGCTTTATCATCTTCTCAAAAACAACAATGCCACTGGCTAAAATTTTATTACACAGTTATAATAAGTCCTGGCTAAGTAGCTGCAAATATTTCTTATTGACTTCTAAATTGCTATAAATGCTTGATACTGGCCTAGTAGTTTGCATTTGATCGTCTTTTACTAATTAGGCTAGAGAATTAGGTACTGGCTAAATAGCGCGTAATTGGTGTGTCAACATCATGTCGAAAGTTCCACACGAAACATACACAGTGAACACGCACTCGCATCTAGTCTTCGAGTTATATTGATTCAGTTTCTCAGGCTCGTCCGTCCGCAGCACAATGAGTGTTGAATGCTGCTCAATTGCGGCACAATGGTCGCATTGTCCCGCTGCCGACTGATGGCCAATAGACCCGTATAGCCTCGGCAGGATGAGAGCACAATGGTTACTGCTCGAGGAATCGGTTCAAGTATAAACTCATCAGCGACGTCGGACTCGATGGAAACCGATCTTATCATTTAGTTTAGCAAATTTCTCAATTTGTATTGACTTCGGTCCTTTCACCACATTTTATTGGTATATCCTCTTCGTGGATATAACACTAGTATTTAACTCACAGCAATTGAGATACTTGTACTAGTCTCTATCAGCTACATTATTATAGACCCCGAGAATATAACAAATGTACCGCAACAGCGGTAAGAGTTATAAGATTTTCTCCCTTAGTTTCCCTACTCGTGGGGATTAATTTTTGTGCCAAAACCCATTTTACTACCAATGTTATATTATTACACAACAACGTTGATAGTTCAGTGTCCTGCATGGTACAATTATTAACGAATTTGATAAATTTCCTTAAGATAACGTTCGTCTCAATTGTAACATGTAGTCATCAGCAGAGCGTGCGGGCAGCGCCGGGCACAGGGCACGGGGACCACACGTTGTGGCCACCTCGGGACGCATTTGTTTAAAATTTCTGTACTGAGATAGCAGGTTAGTTTTTATGTACCATGTATTTTATGTAGTTGGTTTATAACTAATCATATTCTATGTTGATTAAAAAGCAAACAGTCTAGACGTAAGTTCCACTTCTAGCGCAGTTTCCCTCAACTGAGAACAAGGATGCACAAAAGTAATATGATGTAATTAATTATAAAACTGTTATTAATATAAAAATTAAGTAATTCAGTAAGTAAGCCTCTAACCAACGTCCATATTGAGATCCAAGACACACAAAAGAAAACAATAAAACTCAATGTATGTTTCAATCATTTTCAAAACACTGTAGAGCTAATCGTTATATTTACCAGAAGTTTCGTAGATTCGTTATCAAAGCGGTGTCCTATTTTTGCCGGTCAGTGTGGCGACCTTCCGCTGTGGGCATAATAGAATAATTTGTATTTATAGCTGCCCTCCGCCGCCCTCACCCTCCCTCCCGTATCCCTCGCTATACACGAATCTGGACATCTCGCCCGATTATTGTCACTCCAATGTTAAAGGCTCGTTTACCGTGTTAACTTTTGTAATAATATTAATATTCGAGATAAATTAACGTAAACTTGTAAATGAAAAATGCTCAATATCTTTTTATGATGTTAACTAAGTTATAAACTATTACGGATTACATCTTAATCTACGACTTTATCGCCCTATGTTTTTACAAAAATAATGTATGTTTCGATAAAAGGTAGCAAAAAGTACGGTCGAAAATCAACCTGAATATGACTTACGGTTAAATTGAATTCCTGTATTCTTAATATATCGTATGTGTCTTACTTGACATGTATTGTCCAATAGTCGTGGCCGACGAATCATCGCCACTGGAACATCTTTTTACAAAATTAAGCACTATTAAAAGTTTTTTAAATAACTTAAAAAGTCCGTTACTGGCATAACCGCCTTAAGATTAAGATACAATGTTTGGTTTGAATCACATTGGCCCACATGGATGAACCAGTCCATATTGAATTATAATCTGGCCAACAACTATCCACCACTATCCAACCAGTACCCACCTTTTTTTTGATGACGAGGGGGAAACCTTCAAAAGGTACCGGGTGCCGTGGGAGTGACGCCGGGTTATGTGGGATTTTTAGCGCACTAAAACCCCCCGGTGGCCTTCCTCGGTACTATAATAGGACTCCGGGATCTCCAACGAAACACAACCGGAGTCCCGAGCGCGTGCCCCGCCAGGCTCTGCTCAGGATGAGCTTACGTTCATCCCTCACCTTCTGCTTCTTACTCCTCCTTCCCGGGGTCATTGGCTGGACGGTTCGGGTTCCCACCCTAGCCGCCTACGGCTCCGGAAGCCCCCTTTTAGTCGCCTCTTACAACAGGCAGCGGATACCTTAGCCCTATTCTGGTCCCGGGCTACAGAGACAAACCAGTACCCACCTACCTAACTATACCCCCTAAGAAAAACGAAACAAGCAGCGTCATCCATTGTAGACGGGCCTTTACGTAATAAAATCTATTATCAAATCCACAGAATTGTGAGAATTGCTACAAATGGAGGCGATTTGATTTCAGTTTAGTGCATTTTTGTATAAATAAATTGGTAGGTACGCGGCGAGCCGCGACGCGATGCGGGATGTTTGTGCACCGCTTAATACAATCTGTGGGTTATTTGGTGCGGTTTGTCCACACAATTCTGTTAACAGTACGACACGTTAGTATTATTCGATCGTTTACGATTGTCAGAAGAATGGGTAATAATGTGATACAATGTTGGATCGTGTTGCACAAACGATTCGTTCTCATGCATTTGGTGTTATACTAAATTGAATGATTATTTACTTAAATAACGTCATCCCTAACAGTTTTGAATTTAAATTCAAAGTCATTTTATAAATGAAGTAGATCGTAAATATACCTGTACTACCGTTTTTAAAAGTGGCTTTATCAATCGAATAAAATAAACAGCGCAAGAAACTCCTCAGCGTGTACCAAATAACTTTGAATGACTTCTATCTGAATAGAAGGAGAAGAAGAATACATACAGCTTTACACATAAATAACGGTTTACTTAAGTCATTGATGAATGAGCCTCGTCCGACTAGTTTGAATCTATCCGAGGTTCTTACTTAAGAGTCGGCTCCGATAAAAGTCGCAAACTTGCTCGGAAAGGTCGGAAGAGCTCGACTAAAGTTCTTCATCGGTGATCCATTATATGTTCCATAACATACGTATCTGTTAGATTACTCTGGCGATGGAGTCTCCGCAAGTAAGGTCACCCTCTTCTTAATTCTGCCATGAAACAATTTCGTAAAATATTCAATTCTAATAGAAAGGTTATTGACAACTGTAACAATCCAACGGAGAAATTCTATATCAGTTCCCCGAATTGAATTCTATGCAACAGTGCTGCAGACATCGAATAGAACTGTTGAAGTCCTGTCTTGTAGCCTGACAATATATTTATAGTAACTTAATATTTATTCGAAAACAATGTAAGCAGAAAAGTAGTACACACAATGAAAGAAGATATAGGTATAATTTGGTTACGTCTTCATTTCATCTTCAAAAAGTTCAGCGGTCTTTTATGGGGCTTAGAGTTCGTTATTACAATAAGGTTATACGTGAGTTACTTATTGGAACTTTTAAGCGACTCGTTAAAGCATAGCTTATAGGTAAAGAATATTATGTATTAAAGAATATTAAGTATATTAACATCAAGGAAGTCTGAAAATAACAGTGCGTAAACTAGTTCCGCGCTGGTTAAAACTTACTTTATAATTTCCATATTTGGTTTTAAAGGATGTGCTGAGGAGTTGCTTTTACCGTTTGTCCTCCTCGATGTTAAAGCACCTTTTTGAAATGTAACTAAAAATTGCGTGCATTAGTTTATTTCTGAAATAGCTTAATTATTAAATGATTTTGATTTTTATGAAATTTTACTGACATTACACAGATAGTAGTGAGAGCCTGAGTGATAGTTCCCAGTTTCCCTTAGAATGGATAACATAATAAACACGTCATATTATATATACAATGATTTTGACTTCAATGGAAATTCAATTCAAATTTCAATTTTCAAAATTTAATCTTTAGGATGAGAGTTCCAACTTAAAAACCCATATTAATTTTATTTTTGATCTACCTAATTATACAGCGAATGTACAAGTTTGAAAACAATTCCCTTATTGAATAATTGAGCTCTGACAATTACCATAATTGAAAAGCAGACAATCGAAGCTGCCAAGAATTAGATAATGGGATTTCTTTTCCTGCCCCTGCGCCACCGGGGACGCATGGATTGAGCTTAATATGAAAACAGGGCCATGTAACTGGAACGGCAAACATGAAAGCACTAGATTACTATAACTGCTATCCACCTCATACCTCGTACCTCGTACCCTCAGATGAAGCTTCTGATAATTATCTTCAATTGTTATCAAATGTCGCAATCAATAATCATTACAGAAAACTTTTAATGTTATTTCTTCTGATGATTTTCAACCAATACTATGAACACGTTAACTGATTAACAGTTTTCAAATTTTAATAGCTGTATTACTTCTCTCCCCGGGACAAACTTTCCGATCAATAAAAACCATTATGCTTCAAGCGCTTCTGAGACCAAACTATTTGAAATCGAAAACAATATTTTAACTTATTAAATTGATATTGATTTATGTGACGATAATAGGAATTAAAGTGATTGTTATTAATTGATGCTCCTAGCGAGCTCCCTACGGGACAAGCGTGGACTGCCGCGATCCCTGACTGGTGACTGATGACCCTGGCGGCCGCGGCGCGGGGCAAGCGATGAGATGAACCGGTCAAGGACTTGATTCTTACAGAATTCACGAGATTTCGTATGGATAAAAGTCTCTGCTACTTTTAAATATATTAAAATTATATTTTTATTCAATGTTAACTCTTCCATTTTAAACCTGGGACTATCAATTTTTTTTAATTAATTCTAATACATTGAAAATAAATCTACAGGAATACTTTTCAATCTTCCAGTTCAATGGTCTAGTAACAATAAAAGTGGACGTCTTAAAGTGTCACTCGGAAGTGGAAATATGAACTCTTTACAGCACCCAGTCTCCATCGTCGTAATGACATTATCTAACCTGCAGGGCCAAAAGAAACACGAACCTGAACTACTTAAAGGCACTCTTCTCTTACGGTACTGTGTGTCATAGAATGCGCATAATAGAACCAGTGGATAACACGAGTAGATCGTCACACAAAACGCTCGTCAGCCTTTGCAACTTGGGCCACAAGATGAAAGGGGTGACGGTAATGGAGAGTATCAATCCGTTCCGCCGCTGGTGACCACCGTAACGGATTTATGGGGTGTAAAGTTAACTATGTGTTATATGTAAAGGCAATTTTTATACAACTAAATATATTACGCGACACGACATACTTTATACGGAAAACGAAGGTAGCCGAATAGATTTAAGGAAAAACTGCGAGTCATACGTTCTGGGTACAAGGATTTTTATATTTATATGTACTTAAAAAACCAAATCGTAATTTAAGTCCTACTTTAGCTACAGATATATAGTTTGGATTGTTCAAAGTTTATTATCTGAGCAAAAACTAATCACCAGTAGAAGGACCAATTTTACCACTTATTTTGTTACATCATATAGGTAACTTAGTAATGCTTGATTATATGTGATCCCAGCCGATGTAATGTTGTTATGTCATGGTACGCACTAACTTAAGAAAAGCCTAGTTCAATAGTCTTAATATTGTTTATGCAATTCCTTGAATCCGTCTTATTTGTTAATTCAATGGTCGTTCAGCCGCGAGGAGGGAGACACCGCGTCGGTCCGGTGTGGACAGCGGCGGACAAACGGACGGCGTAGCAGTTATTATAATTGCTATATTAGAGCGCGCCATGCGGGTTGCTGCCCGACGAAGAGGTCTGCAACATTTCAGTAAACAACATTTAAATAAGTAACACTCACGTATATATAAACCGTAGATTTCTAAACAAAATAAGTCTAAAAGCCGAAATGTCCTACTCGACCACCCTACTCCGCTTAGCATTGGCATATTGGTTGATGTCAAAAGTTCTCTAGCATGTCTTAAAACTTTCGATTAAAGCTAGCCAATTGTATCTAACGATAACATATTTAAAGCACTGAAAAAGCAGGATTTAAAACCAGAATGATTAAACAGAAGGCCGAAGTGAGTCCATAATATCACTCACTATTTGACGAATTTAACGAACGAACGAGGCACACGTTTATGTGACAGATAAATGTTTGTTCTCGGGTCGTGGGTGTTTGTAATGTCATATTTGTGTACGTCCATGCCGCCCGCGACACAAGGAATCCTAGTGCGGGGGTGTGAGTGTGTAAACGTATATTTATTTATTAATCCCAAGCGAGCTAAAAGTTTACGACACCTGGCTAACTCGCAAGTGCTGCGAGGGTGCGATGGTGCGAACTAATCGGTGCGAGTACCATTTAAAATCATCCAATTATGAATATTGGCCCTCGGAGCTGCGGTCGTTACAATTCATTTGTGGGTCACGCAGAAGCATTGCCGACATGACAAGTACCAAATGTAGAATCCTCACTTTCTGATATTCTGAAGGTCAATTTCTAGTATTGTAAGTAAGAGATAAAGAAATTTAGAAGATGAACTGTATTCTAAAGAGACAAGAAATTATTTTCAAGTTCTTACCCAATTTTTGTTTATTTCGTAATTACTTGTCAAACAATTTATATATAAATTAATTAAAACCTCGCTGAAAATCACTACTAACCGTAGTTACCAACTGTACGACCGAGTCAACGGTAACCGTGGTGGCTTTGTTTCAGTAGCTACTTCCAATAAAGCTCCTCGCTCGCCACTCGCCGAGTAGGTTAGTACTCGCAGATAAAAAGCAGGACAGTCGGCCAGTGGGGGAGCCGGCCCACTGCACGACTGTCTACATTAGATGAACACAACATTCTAACAACCCAGTGTAAACTTTGTTAGATAGATTAAAAACTACGATGTTTTATTGCTTTAGACATAGATCTAACTGTCATCACGTCAAGGCCGTAACAACGTATTCGAATAAACCCAGAAATATTTAGTTTCAACAACAAGAAATTTAAAATATATTTTTTTACTAACTTTAAAATTTCTATACCAATTAGATTGAGACTCAATAGAGCTTTATTGGAAGTAGCTACTGAAATAAAGCCACTACGGTTACCGTTGACTCGGTCGTACAGTTCAACTAAATCAAAACCCAAATCGAAATCCAAAAATGACTAAGTTAATGATGTTAAACATTAGCGGTCAAATTAAGTTCCCGAAAAACTCCAGTAGCAACATAACACAAGGCTAGAACAACTGCGTCTTGAATAGTAAATTGCCGTCCCTTATTGTGGCCAATAACGATCAGTCGACTAGAGGCCCAATTACCGGAGTTAACCTCCGCGCAGGGGTCACAATCTAATTTAATAAGCCAGTGAACGACGCGACGGACGCCACGGCCCGCGGCTTCTGCCCACATGCGACCGCGTTCATACCGTGGATCATAATCATAACAAGCATAATGTACTTGTTTTGTTTGTTGCGCACTGCGCACCTCCGACAGGTGAACTGACCTGTTTGTGGAATTGACATGCTACTTACTTCGTTTCGAGATGTTCCAATTAACACTCGGGAAAAAGGCATCTACTGCTAAGACAGATTTCTTAAAAGATGTAAACAATATTTAGGACCGTATTACATCTTATAGTTTAAAATATGTTGCACGATGATTGAAAAACGTATTTCCAATACAAAATTGTTTCCGTTAAATCCTAACATATGAGTAATAGTACCCCATACGGTTATATTTCCAAACTGGAATATTAACACTGTTTGTCACGAAAGTCACCGTTTTTATTGCGTAAAATTATATTTCACCCACATTTTTTATTTAACATAGAACATTTATATTATATACAACATTTGAATTTAATATTGATTTGGTCATAATTATAGTATCAAATTTAATAATGAATAATATTATGTACATACTTTTGCCACGGTGTTCTTGTTAATCAAATTAACGTAGAATGTAATAACTATAAGCATTATAATGAAATGAATATTTACACTTATTCTTAGGCAGAGACTACGTTTTTGTCATTTGTTTATATCTCTTTGGACTCTGTATTTTACTATAACTCCGTATCAAAACAACAAACAAACAGTGTACGAATCACGCTCACAAACAGCTATATAAATAAAAACATTTTACGGATCATCACGTTTCGCGATTTCTCCGTACCTAGCGTTCTGGTGTAGGGGTATAGTAAAAACTTGGACCAGAGTCTGTCACGGGACATAATCTGGAAGTGACAATTAAATAATGATTATTCAAATCATGGACTACTTGTTAATTCACAGAATTTTAACCTTCACTATAGTTTATTTCAGTCAAAGAACAAGGAATGCGTCGTAATGGAGCGACATGACAAGTTTAACCTGGGCGCAGGGGTCACAATCTAATTCAATAACCGCATAGCGAGGACCTCCGCCCACATTCATTTGTGGCGAGACTATCTAATCAACGGACGGACCTCGCTCCTGGAGGATGTAACGATGACATACGCGAATGGTATGAGTGATACATTCGTCATCTTAAACGCTCAATACTGACATCTTTCAAATGTGATGTTGGGTAAGAGAGAAGAGAGAACCCGAGCATCCACTAGACACTTGATGCAACCTTAATGGCAAGATTAATTGTTCTATTTTCTTTTCAGACATAAACATTGTAATTATGCATGATTTAATTCGTAATAAGAGCTCAAATGCGTTTCTAAACAATATCGTAAAGCTTAGCCTGCTAACAAGTATCGGCATCGACACGGCTGAGATCACGCGCCTCAGCAAAAAACAAACAGAAAACTAAACAATGCGCCCCGCGCCCCGCGCCCCGGCCGGCCGGCGCGATCTAGCCGAAACAATTCGTCCCGTAATTATCCCAATCGTTTACGGAAAATATCCGATTTCCAGCGATTGTGTTGCGCACAAATATTTTAAAACAGTCGTAACTCGATATCGGACACGCGATACTATAATTACAGCAAACAATGTCACATTATCTGATCTCGGAGTACTTCGCGCTCTTGTGTAAATCTAATCGCAGATAGTAAAAGAATTTCGCACATGACTGGTTTTTACCGCCACAGATAAGCATTTATTTTGTAATAATAATACGATGACTGTACACACACACTATATACCGATATCTTTGTTTGTTTCTTGCTGAACTATTATTCGTGCGACATGAGAAATAAAATTAAAAACAAAAATGAAGTTAAAATAATTGCTTGCCTTATTTATTTGAACTATTAAGTAATGTATGAGACTGCGATCAATAACAAACCATGTTATCGTTAATATTGGGCACGTTGACAATTAAAAATATTTTCAAACGACGTATAGCAATGTCACCACGTATTACCGTCGCGTCGCAGAGTTACTTGCGCCGCTTCTTTTCATGACTAAAGAACTGAAGACGCTTGATATTTTCGAATATCTTACTGATTGTAAGTAGAGTAACAACTAGTCTATAATTACTTAGGTCTGATTTAAAGTATAATAAAATTGGAAAAAAACCTCATTCACTAAAAATGGAATGTGTGCACGTAGGTGGTAATGTCTGTTGTTCCCCGCAATTCACCCATGGTACCTAAAATACATTGTAGTATTTACAATACTTACATGTTTTTATATCTAGTATTTTGGCACTCGCATAGTTTGTAACTCTTATAGTACTCCTTTGGTTAACTTCTTTTATAATTCCTGTATCATTTAACCATTTATTCTGTAATTTCTTTATATATTTTATTAGTTAATGTTTTGTTATTGTTGTCAAATGTTTGACAAATGTTCTAAATTATTGTCATCATGATTACTTTTATTTTTAACTTGTATAATTTTTATCCTTTTTGGTAATTTTATTTATTAAGGCTGAATAGAAATTTTAAATTTGTAAATAGAACATAATAAGAAGATCATTCCAGAAGATTCGACATATAAAAGGCGAGCTGTGACTCTCTATCGGACTCTCTAACAGTCTCTCTCAGTCTCTCGCGTGTTGGTCACAACACTGGTAGCTTGAAGCAGTTACTCGCGTGTGGGTCGCAAGTCTTGGATCTCTACACTACCAGTCTCTATGAGTCTCTCTCGCGTATGGGTCGCAACTCTTGGATATCGACACGAACAGTCTCACGAGTGAAATTACAATTACGATACGGAGCAGTCTCTCTCGCGTGTGGGTCGCAACAGTGGTTACTTGAAAGAGTCTCATGCTAAAAGTCTCTATCGGAACAGTGTCGCGGGTGTAGTCACAGTTACGGAACGAGACAATCTACGCGTCTCGTGCGTATTAACGCACGCCTGGTTAAGGCGGTCTCCGTGCGCTGAACGCCGGGGACTCCGATCGTCCCGTGCGCCCTTAACGCACGCTTCAGTCGCCGAGGTCTCCGTGCGCTGAACGCCGGGGACTCCGGTAATCTCGTGCGCCCTAAACGCACGCTCCAGTCGCCGAGGTCTTCATGCGCTGCCCGCCAAAGAAGCGACGGGCCTACCTTCTTACTTACAAGTGACCTTCTTTTTAGTTTCTTAATCTTGTAACTACAGTATTTTAGTCATTGTAACCGCCAGGAATTCTTAAATACACTAAATCTTCTTAAAATATCTACATCTTTTACTTTAACGTTACAACATACACGTACGAAATAAATACACACAGGTGATGGTATGTGTGTCGGTATATACTTTTATTTATCATAATAATACTAATTGCATGTTTTTCTTCATGGGAGGGAGGGAGGTTCTATGCACGTATAGAAAGTAAGTATATATCATCATACATTGTGTTTGCGGATTGTTGCAAAGTAAATTAATATTAATTTAATGACAATGAATTTCCGCAAGGTAACGCCTGATACTATCAATTATATGAAACTTTAATTACAAAAATATTAAAAGCAAACAAATTAATGAATATATGTGTGTGAGTGTGAAGTGTGAATAAAGCTAAACTTTTTCATTTTGACATTTTTGGGGCAAAGCCTTTTTAGTATGAATTATTAAATAGTCTATAGAAATACAAATATAATGTCTGTAAACATTGTTCTTTCTCCCGTGTAATAGTCACCGTTTAAAACGCATAATGTCTAAAGGGATTAAATTTATGCCAAATAATAATAATCAACCTATATCTGTTATTGCGACTTATCGTGGAAACAAAAACCTGTTTAATAATACATTTTTGTTATTGTTCTGAATGAATGAATGCATGAATCTGAACAGTGCCGCTGATTCTTCCGTGTTTCAAGCAAGCTTGTGTTGCAGTTCAAAGGGTGGTGCGATCACCAACATTTACAAATTATTTAAAGTATTTCTGAATGTATGGGTACATCTGACTGTTTGAAGGTGGAAGGCGGATCGTATGTGTTCTAATGACTTCTTACATGGGTTATTCGCTCGTCATCGTATATCATTACTAGCGATGCACAGAAAAACGAATATTGCCGAGAGTCATTAATAAAGTAGACGTAGTAGAGCTAACAATAACGTTTATTGTGTATTTATACATTGTTTGAGTTAATTTGTAATACACAAACACTTTTTGTGGCGCGCCTTTCGGTACACGCTTCTGAGAAGGCATCAAAGCCCGTCTTGTGTATAACATCTCAATCTGAAGGGTGCGCGGGCGGCGCGGGGCGGCATGGGGGGCACAGGGGGAGGGAGGCGCACAGGTGCCCGCGAAGGCGCATACCCACTCTACCCACGGTTCACACATAAAAACAACTTTGAATATTTATTTTAACATATTATTATTCATGCGTAAACACACTGACGTGATGCTTGGTGTTGAACTCCATTTGTGATCTTTTTATTTCGTTTTTGTGGTTTAAAGCATTAGCGTTAGTTTTTTCATACATTCGTCTACATTTCTGTTTCAATCTCCACATTAAGGACGTTTTCTGGTTAACCCTTCCCGCTCGGATTTTGTATATTCTTATACATTATATGTATATATGTATATTCATTCAATATTTAACTGTCTTGTTTCGATTATCATTCCGCTAATATCACTAAACATATCTAAGGTACTCTGGTCACAGATACATAGACACGGTTCGTAAACAATTGATTACGATGACGAATCAAGTATCTATGTAGTTGTATGACTTCTTATATATGTATTATACACACTCGTATACATACAGAATGACGCAACGGTTTTATTTATTAACATATACTGTATCTTCACAAAACTGTTTCTAAACACGTTACTTGACGAACCACTTCAATTGACTAAAACTAGAACAGTCATTATTAAAAATAACTACTCGTGTACTACACGCAAAGTCTGCTTTGATGACAAGCGTCTTTATTACTTAATTTCGTCTTCTATCTAATAGCATAGCACGATGCCACAGAAGATCCTGCAACCGAACATTTGTCTTGCTTCGGTATTGACGTAGCACTGAACATAGTTATAAGGAACCGCGCGGTCAGTTAGTTTCCACTGTAAATTAGCAGCTTTGGCTGAAGCGACCGACGAGCCTTCTGCTGTGTTGTTTACTTTAACTGGGCCGCCAATAAACACCTACCGACATGTCATTAACCTGTTTTATGTATATTAGTTTCATTAACCATTTTGGAAATAAAAAATATCATCTTTTTGCATAGTGCGTTGGTAATATCCACAGTTTATTAGAAAAAAATATTTTATTGTCTTCTTAATTGACGGATATCGTACCTACGTTTTCGCTTTTTTCATTAACATTATTAAAACTATTCAAAAGCACACGGAATCAGCACAATTATTTAAGTCTAGGTAACGCCCTTCTTCTAGAATTACAAGTATAATGTTTTTTATGTGTGTAAATTTCAATGCCAAATAAAGTGCTTATATGTCGATCGACAACGCGTCCGTGACGCCCTTGGAGATGAATGACGTAGCCCGTCTAAGCGTGCGCCGACCGAAACTTAATGACGTAATCCGTTATCCTATATAGTATAAAGATTCCAGATTCAAGTCCGGAAAATTCCTGTCAATAATTGTCCGTTCCACATCAAATCGTGAGCGATATAATCGCAATACAACGACCACATCTACAATGAATAACCATGAAATTATATTTCAAGCGATATCTCTATCACGTAAATCCGCTTAAATATTTCTTTTGAACGCGATGCAAATTGTCGAATTAATATACTTTAATAACTAAATCCAACAGCGGTGATAAATACCGCGTGGAGAGATTATTATCCGTCGCTTGGGATAACGTTTTCACAAATCAAATTAATAAAAGAAAGCAAATCGATAGTCCACCTGCGGCGCGCTTTGATCCAGCGGCCGGTCCCTTTGATGTAGCCGCCGCGCGTCCGCCCGACCGTCGACCGCCGACCGACCGCCGACCGAACGCCGACCGACCGGCGGAGACTGCAGGGCAAGCCGCGAGCCGCGAGCCGCTAACCGCGACTGGTTCTCGTCAGGCGTTTGTTGAAAACCTCACTATGCAAGTTTCTAACGAAACGCTGAAAACAGGCCTCTTGTAAAAGATTTATCACACCGAAAACGGAGCGCAGTACTTAGAAAAATGCTCATCATGATAATTAAACATTTTATTTTCGACTGTCGCGAGGTCCGTAACATAATGCGCAAATTTCATGTAGTTTTAACATGGTTCACTTGCTCCACACAGCATTTTGAGTACTCGCTCAAGGGTATCATCGGTACATAACAGTCGTTAAGACTTGTCAGATGCCATCGAATTGGCTGCCCCCCATCACTCTACACTAAACATTAATAGGATTAAAACCTCTTAAGTGTGGTGGAAACACAAACCCTTAGCACAATAAATACTAAAAACAAAAAAGTGACGTACCAACGGTATCCATCCTAGGAAACAACTCGCCTTTAAAAATCAATGTTTGCCTCATACGGTCATACCATTATATTTACCGCGTATTAAGATTAAAATAAGTAAACACTAACAAAAATATTATATATTCTATTATATCTATTGAAGGATGAGCAAGCATTTGGCAGTCGTTTCAGCTGCAAGCTGGGCGTCACTGGAGCCGCTTCGACTTAAAACTATGCAAACGAACGTATCACGTAGTACGGAAGAATTACGAAAAAAATTAGGTCATCGAGAAGTTGTTTACAGATGACCGGAGATCGGCCATCCACTTCAAACGTGAAAGCACTATTTCTGTTGGACAATTGCAGAAAGAATAAACAAGGAATTTCTGTGAAGCGGCGCGGCTCAAATGTTATTAAACTACATCAGAGGGACTCGAGGAGTTCATACCGCATTGAAACTGTTTTATAAACACCAGCCGCGGAGTGCGAGCGTCACGACCATCACCCTAATGAACACGACACACCCACATACCAACAAATTTCTCTTAAATTACACACAAGATTATACACAGTTGAAACGTACTCGTAGTATGTATAATAGTGAGTGTAGATATATGTCTCTTTGTTTCTCGGAGACTACACCGGCTACAACCGGCCGGTTGCTCACAAAATATTATATTATCCCAAAATTATATGTATTTGTATATGTGCCCCGACTTCCCGATATATATATATATATATATGTGTGTGTGTGTGTGTGTGTGTGTGTGTGTGTTTGTGTTCAATCCAAAAGAAATCGGAGTGGGCCACTATAATTAATATACTTACTTCCAATAAAATTTATTTTAAGTTTACTATTTAACTTTACATTGTATGTAACAATTGTGTATGTTCAAGAAACCTACTATAATTATAGTCACCGTAGCGCATTTTTTCTTAAACTTTGCAACCATGTCAACTCCAGCCGTCAGGTGCGATCGAAGCAAATCTATCTGACATAATATTATAAGTAGATGCGACATTTTATAAATTTATGAACGAGCACAATGCCAGTAATTATTGTGTTCCGTTCACTGAAATGGTACTTAGAAGTAAATCCCTAGAACCCGTCGACGGACACAATGTCGCAAGAAAAACATCCGTCTGAAGCTAAATCGCATCGAAGGCAATGTGTGCAAATAAACATGCGTGTATAGAATAAACTAAATGTGAACAAACAGGACAAAGGGTCTGAATGGATCTATGAATATTTCCAAAGATGACCGGACACAGTCCCCGTAAGCCTCTTTGGGGAATATTAGCTCACGACAATGAAAGGGTTGTAATTTTCACATACCATTATAATGCTCCATTCAAACTTTCGTTACGTACCTGCTGCAGTAATCACTTATAATTTTATACAAATATTATTTAATTTATGATTATTCGGAATTAAGACAAATACCTACTAATATCACTAATATGTTTAGTAATAGTAGTTAATACACTAACATGGACATATTTAGAGGAACTCCGAAAAGGGGGGGAAATTAATATTCTCTCCAGCCTGTCGGTATCGTTTAACGTTGCCAAACATCACAGACTCGATGACCAATTGAGATTAAAGTTACAGCTTTAGAGACCTGAGCCACGCTGAGATTCGGCATTACAACTCAAACTTATCAAATCAAGTTCACTTCACTCGATAATGAAAAAATTATGGTAACAATAAAAACAAAAATAAAGTTAAATTTGTTAAAAACAACAAAATTCCATACACTACGTATCAAAGAAATTAACATATAGCAAAAAAAAGAATTATATATGTACCTTAAACATTAGCATGTAGCTGACGCGAACCCATTACATTTTCCCCTACTAAAAACCGCCATCGCGCTTATTGAAATTTTCAGTTGAAAAAACAAATGAAAGATCTAATTGTAAAGTTCTACTCGAAATCTTATTATTTCAAATTACATGATACTAATGTATAAATATACGAAATAAAAAAATAAATAGTTTCTATGTATGTCCATGTTACATGTCTATCAGTGTATATGATTCAGTTCAATTGTAAATTATTTTGGTGGATAAAACGAAACTTTGGCCAAAAAATTGTCACCAGAGCTCTCTACCCGCACCAAACTCTTTGGTACTAAAACGCATTATTTAATTTAGTCCATCAAACTCAAACCTATGCGTACATTATAATTGGTAATAAAAAGGCCGGAAAACCCAAACATTAGATGCACCAGATTCACCGACGTGGACGCGACAGCGCTCGCCTAATTTGAGAACAAACTCACGTAAATGACACGAAACCGTGAGATACGCGTAGAACAACAACAGTTAAAGCCGTATTTAGCGCCCGACGCCCAACATTCGACATTACCATATTTAAACGGAGCTTAGTTCGATAGTCTGTCGGGAAGCCGTCTCTCCGCGTCGGGCGTAAAACAGAACAAAACGGGTTAACCCGCGCCGCGTAATCCCCCAACATATGTATTTGTCGTTGCGTTTTGACGTAGATTTACAATTATTTACAAGAAACGCCCGCCGCACGCCGCGTGTGTCGCCTCACGCTAATCTACGGATTAACGTCGCCGTTGTTTACGGTCCGCCGTCGCCGTCGCAACCGCTGCGGCGGGACTGTCCCCGGGCACGTTGAAACACGACGGTCCCGTGATTGACGAGAAGCGGGTACGGCGCAGCTTTTCACAATATTTCTAGCGCAAGATGTTTTGTGTCGAATGAGAGATGGCCCGGCTCGCTCGGATTATATCGGTCTCGTGTTACCGGTGACATGTTTTTGTTGGCAGAGGAGTGCTCGAACGTCGGAGGAGCGGACGGCCGCGATTTGGCGCATAACAAATATTTAGATACCTCGACCGCAACTAAACTCTAAATCATTTTTTCATACTTTTTTCTGTCCATTTAAATTTACACGTATAGTGTCGTTAACATTTTAATTTATTTTACTTAACATTCTTAAATACTAAAAATATAACATAACTAAAAAAAACAAGGAAGCAATCTCATGATTTGTATTTTTGATTGTAACCATGAGCGACCCTATTTTGGGACTATATAAAAAATTACAAATTCAAAGTACACCTATTCCTGCATTATTATAACGTTCTTAGCCATATGTATTAAACTACACGAACAAGTACCATCCGTGGTATTACTTACAATAACGTTGTCAATAACATTGAAGTGATTCCACTTTATGTATGTTAGAAAATCGAATCACATGAGCCGAGGAAGAGGTATTCCAGAGGTATTCTAAAATATCACCGAACATACTAGCAATAAATATAGCCATTGTTCCGTATCCCATGAAAGAAAACAACACATTCGAATCATACTACAATTTTACCGTCAAAATCGTTTATCGATAGTCAAAGTGATATTCGTTGATAACTGTGGTACTTTTAAGATGTACGACTATTCTAAAGCAGCAGTTAATAAGTGATCCGAAGATCGATTGTGAAATACAAAGAGATTACGGAACGGGTCCCGGTTCATCGAACAATCATAACGGCATGGACCGAGGAAGCCGCGAAACGAACTGACGTTAGACTTGTTAACTTTTAGTGGGCCATCGCCGATCGCCCCATCGCCCCATCGACTAGACTACCAACGGTAGAAATAAAACGAGTAGCCATATTTCCCATCAGCACACTCGATTGCTTTACCGAGAACAGATGAGCGAGATGCTACTATAAAATAATTTAAATTAAGTATTTCGAACTCACAGACAGATTAAACAGTAGCTTTAAGTCTATGATCGAACTGCATGATTATCGATGACATCGTTCTCGCTTCGATATTTTCATCCTAAAGATACAACATTATCAAATTCAAATCATAATACTAAAAGTAAGATTACATGTGATAATTCCTGGAAGAAGAGATTAAACATTTAAAAATTATTTTGAAACCTCTTATTGTTGACAAATTAACAATTTTTTCTAAACAATTCAACAACAAACATTTAAACAACTAAAAGCTGATCAATATTATATCAATAATAATTACTAAATCATTTAGTCACGCAAACTCATCAGGTATATACGAGAGGTACGGCAACTGCCAAGCTACTTTGGCTTAAAACTGCATTACACACTTAAAAGTTTGATATCATCCCATTCAATTCAGTCTGAATCTCATGCTCAATCAAATTAAAAATAATTTCCGCCATTACTTTCAAAATAATTACAGAGTCTATTGTTTCTTTAAACAATAAAATATATATTAAATATATACATAAGAACTCGCTACCGTAGTGAAACACGATCCTTAAAATCAGCGGAAGAAACCGAGCGAGTTAAAATTAAAGACATTACAAAAGCGATTGATGATCGACTGATGAAGAAATAAATAACCGACTGGAGCAGGCGGCGCTTCTGTTATCAATAAAGCTCTTTGTGTACTCCGTAAATAATCTCTCGTGTCTCAATCTTCAATATTTTCGTGTTAATCAACGTTTAAATGTCATTTCTCATGATTAATTTCTGTTTGAGTTTCTAAAAACCACACCGAAATGGTTATGATGATCTCTGTGATGAATACAGAATGTCATGTTACATAAAGCCAGTTCATCTACAATGCTGGTCGACGAGTTTTGTATTATTTTCTCAGGATGTTTTCCCATTACGACTGAGTGTTATTTTTTTAATTATATTGTTAATTAATATTGTAAATATGTTTGCTAGGAGCGAGGACAAAGTTACTTTATAAAACGGTCTTGGAAAGTACATTTTTATGATTACAATGAGTCTACATGAATAGTTACAATAAATTGTAATGTTCGAAAACAGTTCCATTGTCTCATGCCAATTTTATCAGCACGGTAGTGGCGAATGGGTGCACACTTCACACAATTATGTGGCGACTGCTGCCCGATGTCTTTTTGTAAGCTACAATACCACAAATGCATCGGTACCACCTTGAACTGAAAGGAATGGCCCAATTTCGAAACATGGCTCTCAACAATTCACTCGGCGAAAATGTCCGTGGGTGTACTGCCATAACCGCCTCCAACGGAGCGCACAAGCATTCCATAACAGATTTGTTAATGTTATTGAATGTGTTTTTAATTTACACCAGCCCGTTGCATGTTCGTGTGTCCGTTCGTTCTACAGCACGGCATGCTCGCACCATGTTAAAGTATTTAATTGTGTCATCAGTTACGGGAAGCATTTGTCCAGCGATATATCTCTAAGTTGAGTTGAGTGAGAAATGGGTACGTTTTTAGATAACGTAAAGTAGCTTTCGACAATGTAAGGGAACAATAAACTTGTTCGTCAGACAAAAGGTCCAAAAATCTGCTTAAATTTTTTTGTCCATGTCATCGACACCAAATGTCTCAAAGCGATAAGACCAAGAGTTCAATAACATGCACTTCGTGTTTCGAGAATTGTAACATGCAGAAATATTACAAGCGGGTAAATCGGAAACATAATTTATTGCTTTCAATAAACTTAAGTTTAGCCTCTTAACATTAAATTATATTTATTAAATAGAATCTTACGTCGATAAATAAATAGCGGTAGCACTTTTTACACACATTCAGCAGTTCTATACACACTCTGGATCCTTCTATCACAGTCTAGTACGTAACAGTCCGGCTCGTACCTCAGGAATACCGCTCGATCAACTGCGCTTCCCGTGGGGGTCGAGCTCTTGGTCCGGAGGGCTCATCGGAGGGCCTAAGCCGTGGATCCGTCGGTACAGCTGGTGGTAGGGGTTCGGGGTCGGCGGAGGCAGCCTGAGCAGCGGGCTCGGGAGCCCGTAGCGGCCGTACACCGACAGCAGCGGGGGGTAGAGCCCCACCAGCGACGCGTACGGGTTGCCGAACATCGGGTGAAGTATAGCGCCTCGCTTGAAGGCGGCCAAGCGGGACCGCGAGGCGGCGGTGGAGCGTCGCCTCAGCTTCCCCGTGGTGCCTCCGATGAACACGTCGTCCGAGGACGGGTCCAACATCCAGTAGTTGCCCTTCCCGGGGTCGTCGTAGTGCCGCGGCACCTTCACGAAACACTTGTTCAAGCTCAAGTTGTGCCGAATCGAATTCTGCCAACCCTGCTTGTTCTCCTTATAGTACGGGAAGTTTTTCATGATGTACTCGTAGATGCCGTTGAGGGTGAGCCGCTTCTCGGGGCTGCTGCGGATGGCCATCATGATGAGCGCGTTGTAGCTGTACGCGGGCTTCTCGTTCTTCTTGTCGGAGGCGGAGGCGCCGGGCGGCGGCGTGTCGGGACCGGTGACGTCGAGCTCGACGTCGGACGGCGAGGGCGAGGGCGAGCGCGAGGAGGCCTCGGGCAGCAGATCGCGGATCGCGAAGCTCGGAGGACTCATAGCTGTGCGGCATCGCGAGCCGCTCGCCTCCGACTAAGCCGACGCAGCGACTGGTTCTCGACTCCGCCTCCGGTAACGCCCAGTCGGCGAACCCCTCCTACAAACTCATCGAATGGGACTACGAGATTCAATATTGAACTATTTTATACCTTCTCGAGAATAGATTAGGTCGATTTTCCCTTGAACTTGGGTGTTTTTACGTACATATTTGGTAGGGTTATGTTGGGGTTAAATTAAAAAATAATTCGATCAGTCACGGCCTGTAAACATTGTGTTTTTTGTAATTTTTCACGCGTTGTTTAGGAATTTATTTCACGTGACCGGTTTAACGAATGGCCTTTTCGTAGAGATCATTAATAATTGTGTCCCGGCGCAGATGTAGCGACTCTACGCGGTCGTAGCGTCGTGTCGTGACAAATTTGTTGGAGATACAATGACGCTAAGTTCACAATCTGTGTAATGGAGAGTCTAATGGCTGCGATATTTATGGGAGCTATTTATTATGATGAATTTACTTTTTTATTTAGTGGATAAAATTTTAAATTGTAACAGTTATGATCAAGTGTTACTGTGTACCTACCATGACCCTACTGATCGATAAAGGATGCAACTTAGACAAGCTTAAAAACATGATACGTCCAAAACTCGGCACGTTTTTGTCATGTTACCGATTACCTCCCATTTATCCATTTACCTTGTGTTGGTTAGTTAAGATTAACACTTTCAATTCTTCCTTTAAAATTTACCACAACTATAAGATTTGCTCTCCCATGTACGTTTAAGCCAATGATGAGAATGATCATGAAAATTACAATCCAATCCACCATACGACAATTGTATGCACACTAGACCCGTACCTACATGTCACTTCAAATAGGACATTATTAGTGGCTCATCCTCAGAACAAAATATTAATATAAATACATATGTCACAGTTTCGTAGTCGGCGATTCTTTATACGAATATGTTTCGGCTGGACGACCACCGCACTTAATCGTTTACCTATTGTGGTAGGTAGGTCCTATCTACAAGTTGCAATCGATTTTGTATTTGAGTGTTTACAATGTCAGCACCAGACAAATGAGCAGACCACATGACGAGTCATATGACTGCGGAATCAACGGCAACAGTGGAGTTTCGGACGCGTTCCTTCCGAGTGAGCAGTGAACCAGCTCGTGAACGGACTCTCCATGTTTACATTACCTAAATTAAATCAATTACTCAAATGATTACGTAGTAGTTTTAAACTTTGGTTTCTTTTCGCAGGTTTACTGATTCGTTTATTATTGATTTTCGTAAATGCAAAATATATGTTATTCTATACTTATGAAAACTTGATTGTTGGTACTGAATAAATCCAATACTTTATGATATCTTCACACCCATAGGCAGGATCTAGCGGAAACTTATTTAATAATTTCAACACATCGTTCACAAAAAAGACAAAAAAATTCAATTCAAATTTCAATTTCAATTTCAATTCGGCAAATAAATATATTTGTATTTGTACTGTATGTACTACATAAAAAAATACGTTTTAAGGTATTCATTAAAATCAAATCATGTAAATATCATGCCTCCACACGTGGATGGTACTCATAGTACAGTACGCATTGTACTTATAGGAAAACTGTACACGTTTCATCTCAGTCGACGGTACATCGAGCTCTACATGAAGCTAAATATAGTCGGCCCGCCCACTCGCTGCCACGCCCCCGTAGCCTTTGTTTTGCGCTGTTTGCACACACCAACGAGGTATGGCACTCTATAATATGTAGACTCTATACTATGCGTGCCGCTCTCGGCGCTCCGACACTCGTAGAGTAGTTGCCGAGTTACCGAGTTGAATACTTTTTAAGTAACGTACTTTACGTTATTTATATTTGTTGATGTAGAGACAGGATGAACTGACTCTTAATAATTACTCAATCAAAGCAATCTTTCATAATTCAGGAAACTATGTAACTTACTCTAAATATGTAATCTAGTAATGTAAATACTCAAATCGTACCTACCCAAAATATATAACTCAATTCGTATATCGAATCTACCTTAACACGAAGCTACAAAATTTCACCACATCCGCATTGAATATATAACACGGTTGTTCATCGTCATGAGCAGTTCTAACTCCTCACAAGCTTAAACTTCGGCTGCGCTTTCATTTCTACGGCAGCGAGCAATACTTCTACGATATGAAACAATACAATACGAAACAAGGATAAATATGGCGACAAAAAACGATTTTTATAGATAAACTACGAAACCTGTTCAGTAAATTTCAACCATGAGCAGATCCACGGGAACATCTTCACTGACAACCTATCCTATTTATAACAGTGTTTAATCATAAGGATATTCTATACATGTTGTTTAACTTTACAACGTGACAATTTAATCAGGTTTAATAGATTTTAATTTAAGATTTTTACAAATTCTTCTTGTGGCGACCTTACCACCAAATGTACAAACTTTTCTAGCCTTCTTTTCCTCAATTATTATCCCATAACCTCCACTAAATTTTACGCTAAATAAGCGCTCTCAATTACTGTATACTTTTTCTATGACGATAGTGTAAAATTTACTTTGTAAAGTTTTTAACTATATTTCTAATTAAATATCTCTCACGAACGTTAGGTGTTAATAATCTTCGTTCAAACAGGATTGCGGTCCAATGAGAGGTTAATTATTAGAAGCGAAGATACGGATCACTCATGCGAACGACAATACGCATGCTTGTTCTATGTCGGAAAAATATAACATGTAGGAGGGTAGTTTGAAGCAGGGGTAGGTATATCTACGTGAACGTGGTGTCGCGCCGGCAGCGATATCAGCACGGAGCGACCGCGCGCGTGATTACGGCACGATTGAGCCAATTCATGCTGGGGACAATGGTGTTACCACGCGTCCGGGAAACAAGGACCTTTCCTGGATGCACGGAGGAAAGCTCCATGTGTCATCTCAAGATCAACTCTAATAACGTTGACGACTTACTGGATAATCTAAAATCGCCCATGTAGACGCTTCTTTTCAATACCTTAGTGAACGGCTCTCCCCTTCTTATATTTGAGGAAAACTGGATCATATCCCACATCGCTGCTCTAAAGTGAATTAGTTTACTGGATAGTGATCAAATCCGACGTTATCAGTTTTACCAAATATGGATCTTCCTTACCAAATGAAATGAATTCAAAATCATTTAATCATGTAGGTATTGTGTAAATACACTTATGCATATCATTTTTTACTTCTACCACCGTTTCTAAAAGTTGCGTTAAACATTGAGAAGAAGAAACGGCGAAAGAAACTCCTCAGCACATCTTTTAATCAACACATGGTAATTACAAAAGTTTAAACCTGTGCAAAGCTGGTCTCGACACTATTATTTCCAGGCATCTGAATTTTTATGCGTCGCTTAAATAGTGCAGAATCCTAAGAAGAATAATAGGCGCAGAATCCCGAATGTTGTTGAAAGTGTATGGGCATCTTATCGCGCGGTACGGCGCGGTGCCGGCGTGTTTAGTCGCTCAGACAAATATTTAACAACCAACCCCCTGTCCGTCAACATTAACAGCTCACCACGTACTGTCTAAAATGTTCGGAGGCACAGAAATACTGCGTCGACCATTGGATGAATCAATTGATACTTAACGGTGCGGCCATGGTTACCGGTGGGGCATTTTAAATATGTAGAAATGACAACCAGTTGAATTTACATAGAGCTCTGGTCTAATCCTATGTTACAACAAACTGTAACCTCGTCGCTTAGTGGTCGAAACGTTAGTTGCTTCGCGATCGCGTATCAATCATAACTGTTTCAGTGATGAGCTCATTGAAATCCGGTCTCCTCTTACAATGACAACAGTCCTCACCCCGTCCTTGAGACTGTAAACAGTTCACACACCTTTAAGATGATTTTAAGACTCTCATAAAAATGTTAATTACCTCGATATGTCATTTGAGAAATTACTTGGACGCGTACGCGATTGGAACCCAAATTATTGATTATTATTATTTCCCAACGAGAATGCGGCGAGACGATTTACCGAAACGTGTGAAACTGAAGCTAAAAAGAACTGAAGTCAATCAAAATCAAGCGTCCCTCGAGTCGTGCGCGACCTACAAAAAGCCAGCCAAAAGCGTTTCCAGAGGCCCTTCTTGTTACAGTAAATACCGGGTAAATAAATAAATACGAGTCGGAACGTGTTTTTGTCAGATTGGAGCAATTACGCGCAGCGCCGGTGCGCTTCACACTGAAACAATATTTCGATTTGTTGGCCGTTTGGCGTTTTTCGCTCGCCGCTGGTAATTCGTGCACTGTTCATGAGCAATTTTAATAGTTTGGTGACGTTGCCGAAACGATATTTTACTGAGAACGTGCATTATTTCAATTTGAATTTTAAATTATTCGGACTTGCATCTTAACCAGTTTATTATATGAAGTGTTTGCCGCAGCTATACCGATCTGCTATTTGCAATATGATGAGAATCCGTTGCGTATGATCCGTATTATTAAGTATTCTCGTCTAGAGCACTATAAAGTTAATAGTGGTCTTAGTATATAATATAATCATAGTTACCAAAGTTCGTTTGATTTGGTATTCGAGGTGGGGGGATACTTGTTTTCAAATACTACTAATAAAAAACAACCACAAATTCAAACAATCCATACGAAATTCTCGATTTCCCACAGAAACTTAAAATTTTATGTTAAATTTTAAGTACTTAATACGAATACCCATACTTATTAAAAATGACGACAACTTTGAATACTCCCACTGGTTCAGAATAGAAAAAATATAAGATAATCGATACATCAAAACGTTATTACTAGTTCGAATGAAACTGCTATTCCCTTTGTTGTGTCGTTTGTTCTCAACATGCAGCCATACAACAACACAGACGACGCGCGACGCATCAACACAGCACACGAGTCGAAGCCCCGGGAACAACTCCAATCACTCGGCGAATAAACATTCAGCCCTCAATTAAAACAGATTGCCTACGAGTGAGCGCAGGTGACCCCTCGCTGTTAATCAACCGAGACAGTTGGACAGCCCAGTAAATGTGAGAAATAGATAATACCTACGATTAAAACATTTTGACGAGACTCGATACATGATGTAGTGTAAAAGAACAATGTTCAGAATTATAGAAACAAAAATAGTTACTTTATTCCAAACTAGTTATAGATGTATACATTTTGAAAGTTACAATTGCAGCAGCTATAAATTACTATTATTGTTATTATTTATTTGTGCTCATTATCGGTAGTTTCGTATTGGCCTGCTCGTAGCAAAATTGTTGACGAGGGATTTGATCTCGTACGTCCGACTGGTGTGCTGCAATTTTTGACCATGTCGGAAGGCGTCGAGTGGCGTCTCTTGGAGTAACGAATACAAATGTAGGCTCGCCACGTCGACAATCAAGTGACAGTACTCCCGTTTGCATTGTTGAAAAAACCGTACGAACGCGATATCTCTTCCATATTTGCAACGAGCAAGATGATTTGATTTCAACACAGTTGCATGCAGCACGCTCTCAAAACATTATAATGAGCTCCTCGTAATTAAAAGCGTCAACCAAATCTCCAGCTGGCTGGGTGGTCGGAGCGCGTCCAAATACGGCCCCCGCGGAGGTGGCCCTCCTCCCTAACGAAGTGGCGGCCGAGCTCACGCTCACCACACGCCACGCCACCTTTGTGAACGGGTGGCGTGTGTGAACACAAATAGGCGCATGTTATTGGAAATAAAAAAATATTTTTAGGCATTAACTTTAAATTCACCTTCGAATAGGGTACTCATGTAGATATTGATTTTGTAACGTATATAAAATAGTTTTTATTGTTATAAATATCGCACTACGTACTCGGGATTCCTCTGAATTTCACAGCGGTAAGAGGTCCATCACGCTGACCAACAGCCAGATGAACTCACATACCTTCGTCGGAAAACATCAAGCAGGACTCTTAGATATGCATATTTACTACTATGTTTTCTACATCAGGATATTGTTACAGCTTTTAAACTCTGTTATAGTTGTCTGATATTGTTGAAATCCTGCAGACGAACAAGCCGGCTGTTTGCCGTGAGACCACTAACCATGCAGTGGTTACCGCGCCAATGCAAGTCTGCAAAAGAAATACATATTTGGAAAGAACAGAAAACACGTTGCAAACAATAGGCGACCTTATCGCTAAGAGCGACCTCTTCCAGACAATCTCAGGTAGAGAGAAATGAAGTAAATGTAAATGTTAGGGTAAGTGGTGCATAAATTCACTAAAACTAAAAATAAGTAAAACAGGAAGAAAAATTGCAAGGTTTTAATGGTTTTTAAAAGAGTGGTAGCTATCCACGCAATTGAACCCTTGCATTGCGCGAGAATACTTTCAGGACTAAACTTGATAGTACAGAGCTCAACGACATCGAGCGGGAAGGTTAGGTCCGTTTCACCAGTCTCATATGTTCATTCATAAAAGTGCACCACGAGCAAGGGTGGTTGACCTAGGCTCTAGGAAGTGTAGAGCCGCTAATATCCCATTGGTTTACTTGATTAAAGATTAAATTTCACATGTCAAAATACATTACTATGTATCTTGGTACTCACTTCGTAGTTTAGTCGTGTTCGGCTAACTTCAGAACTATTGTGTTTACAATATACAGTCTTTTCGCATAAATCTATTGAAGAAATTATTATTCATAGATCCTCGATTTAATTCGAGAAATATTTGGACTAACGTCAGTAACCTACAACGCAAGTAATTTTTTTTTGCTTTTCACTGGTGTTAATCTTGTTCTGACCATGCATGGGATGTTACATAAATGTATATAAAATTTTGGCATATTCTTTAATTACCTCAGAAACACGTCCCAGTTGACATAACTCCGTCACCCGGATATCGCCTGCCTTCGTCGCTCTTCATTCCTCTCGAAATGAGGCGAGTAAGCGAGTGGGTGTCTCGTGTTAAGGAGGCACACTCGGCGCGAGCTAATGTTGTTGAAATATTGATTAATATTGTCGCCATCTTGGATTGGCTCTTGTCGGAAGCGACGCCGGAAGCGCGCTCTCTACCGGATAACGTTCCGGTTTAGATAGGTTTTTGTTCCTATTGTCGTCAACTCAAGAGCAGCGTCGAGTGCTCTCGGTAAATGTGGAGCATTTTTATACCGCTTTTAATATTTATATATACACTGGGTACTCTCCAAGTTACTGTGTAAAGGGTATTTTTGTCCGAAATTTTGTTATGATTCTGACGAGAGGAATTATGTATTGCGATAGAAACTTACTATTATT
Organism: Megathymus violae; assembly: GCA_003671415.1. Lineage (NCBI taxonomy): Eukaryota > Metazoa > Arthropoda > Insecta > Lepidoptera > Hesperiidae > Megathymus > Megathymus violae. Next base: position 926,643 of record PDGT01000078.1, on the reverse strand, counting down.
ATTAGCTTTAAATGAAACGCGTCGCAACTGGTTCACGTCCACAACCGATGTACATATTATTAACAGTTTGTGTATTTGATATCTACACACAAAATAGTATTGAAATTTGATATCTTAAATAAATATAACTCAAATTTATTGTATTATTAGCTCTTCGGGAAAAATAATAGATGTGTTTACTAGTAATTAAGTTAAGTACCGCATTGCAGTGAATGAGTACCATCAGCTTGACATCCACAATATTATTTCAAAATTGACAACTCCTCAAACAAAGACAAGAAACCTTTTACTGACATTTTTTTACTGGAGACATTCGTGATTACAATGTAACCCGATCTATTAACCACAAATCCCATTCTACCCATTTTGGGGTCGGCTTTTGGAGTTACGAAGATCTGTTAGATTCTGACTTTCGATACTCGGGTCCTTCGACATTTATGTTGCTGCATAAAATGCTCTTAGTTTAAATAATCCCCTGGGGTAATCCACATCAGGTAGCCTTCAGTTTTTATATACTTTACAGAAAATGCAAATCACATGGAATATATTTTGCTATGGTGGCATTTCACTGTCTTTAATAATTTGACTGATAACGTGGAATTCCACATCCGGTACTCCAGACCTTCAGTTGTAATTACATAAGGAAAATATGTTTTTACACGCTATGATTGGTTTGTTGAACTTTAGGGGTTCAAGTTATCTCATTGTGTGACGACGAACGTGATACTTAACGACGGAATATTTTGTGATGGTCATGATGATTTGAACCCAATGTTGATGCTGAACTGCATCTTGTAAGATAATTTTTTCCATATATTGATGTAAAAATAGTGAGATCCCATCAGACCCAATCCCAGAAGGTCACTAAAATGTGTCATAAATGTTGCCCTAAAAACTCTTTCATCTTCGAATGAAAATCCAATTAAAGTCGTTTAAACTGTTCCAAAGATTCACCCGGCCAAAGAGAAACGACAGATAGACACAAAATTAAAAAAAGGGTTTTAAACTTACATTTTATTTATATTTATAGATTACCAAACATAATTATTACTTTTACGTCAAGGCTTACTTAAATACACAAGATCTAATATAGAAAATCTATACTAATTTTAAAACTGTAATGGAGTCGAATCTGTGCATAGAATATTTTTTGGAAAATTTAATGTAGGTGGCATTTGTTATTGATCTTTGTCAAAACTAATTTTTTTTTCTGCTCATCTCTATGACCATGTATCACACTAAACGCACTGTACAGATTTATACGTTACTAGGCATTTTAGTAGTTTAAATTATGGGTCATAATCTAGAATTCTTTTTGTCTCGGGAAATGAATCTTTTCCCGCGGGATAGGAATTAAAAGTCAAAATAAACATTGTCTTAAAAGGGAAGCAAATAAAATTTTGCCTGCCTGACTTTTTTTCATGTTATGTTAATAACCGACAACCGAGCAGACGAGCCACCTGATGGTAAGCGGTCACCGTCGCCCGTGGACATCAGCAAGACCGAAGGTATCACTGATGTGTTGTCGGCCAGGAAATGAGAAGATGGTTAGAAAGAAAGTACTGGCTCTCAAGCCCCCAGCCGGAACACGACGAGTCGTTTGACAGCTGACTCAAGCAGGAGGGTGGTGGCTAGAAAGGCATTCTTCTAGGAAAGATAATAATACTATTAATAATATTAATGACTTCATAATAATACTAATAATATAATCGTTACGTGAAGCCCTACCACCAAGCAGGCTGGCTTCTGTCACCTCTTACGATACCCTGTTCTGCCAGCATGGGATTGCGGGAGTGTTCTAAGCCGCCCCAGTACGGCCTGAGTGCAGCTATAACGGATAAAGTAATGTTTTTGATTGACATAACTAGAAAAAATCCACTATTAATACAACGTGGGTGTTGTATCTAAACGTAAGGTGTAGATTTTCTAAAAGAAAGCGACAGTCGGTTACAGTACTAGTACAGTAATCAATATTTACCTATTGAACATCTACATTTGTCTAACAGGTATCTCGTTCTCTTAAGTAGCATCAGTTTAGTGAAAAGGTGCAATTATAAAAATAATATTAAAAATTAATCGAGTTGATAAACGAAATAAGTTTAAAAAAACTAATTCATTGTATCTGAATAACAAAGTTTAAAGCAAGCCAACGGGGTGCAGAGCGAATGGCACAGCGTTTAAACAATGAATAATATTTAAAAGCACACCACGGACTTGTGGACGCCCAATTGAGTAACAACTGAACCGATGTAAATGTATTTTAAATTTTTTACTAAAGCAAACACAATGGCCCACTTGAACACACACAACTTACCGTTGTACGCAACGGACTTACATAAGCCTTTCATCATTCAAATATTTACTCTTACCTACCTATGTAAGGAATATTTACTACGCAACGAATAAATTATTACACACCCAAACCCAATAATTGCTATTAAAAAACAATAGATGTGGAGAAATAAGGACTACCAAATACCATTTGTTGGATTACATTGTAAAGGTTTTCAAAGATTTTTGAAGGTAACTTTTTGTACCCTAAATTCCAAATTGTTTTGCTGTGATAGAACAATGTTTCCTTTGGTAAAAGAAGGCAGTCTTAGCCGTGACCACAAACTATGCAACTCAACTGGGTTCAAATATCGGCATCTGATATACATATTGTGAGTTCCGTCACTATGAGTTAAATTTGCACAAGCCGCGATGATTTCAATTTAAAACGTAGAATAAGAGTAAGAAACAATTCATGTATGTCCTTTTTTCATACCATACATCCATAGGCAGGATTAGCTGTCTGTCTGTTAAACATACCACAGTCAGTTTTTATCCTACAGAATGGTGTTTGAACCATGGATGTCACATGATTGTAAGTAGCCTATGTTGATGTCCTTATTGCCATGCCGTATTCTTAGGAATCAAATCGTTTGAGAGGAATATCTGAATCAAGCCAATTTTTATGTTTCTCAGACGCTGCATGAGACGTTGAGGGGATTGGACCAGAGATCGGGTCACACAGATGCATATTTAAATTATTGATTGGCGCTCTGAAAAAGTATTCCCAAAAACAATTAGTTATAAAGTATTCACATCAATTTGCCCCGTTTTGCCCCGTAAGCGTCTTAAGTTACAAAAATATATGAAGTAGGTACATATTCTCAGTTATCTTGTGCATAATTGGCGCATTCTATTTTTAGTAATCATTGTAATATTTACTCCTTTAATCATTCGTTACTGCAGACATTATGGCCAAACAAAAGAAAAGAAGGTGCCCAACATAAATATTACAAATATGTAATGTTCTCAATCTGAAATTTACTCGCTATACGAAAAAAAAGGTCAATTATAATTCTTATTGAGACAACGAAGACGAATAGGGTTTTCAATTTGGAATTGTAATACGACTCCATTCTCACAATTCGATTAAAAACAATTCATAACATAACATACTTGTATTCTGAGTCACAAACAAACGTATGCAGGATAAATTAACTACACTTTTTTTCGTTGCTAGGAACACCTTGCTGAGAGCACTATTAAAACATTTATCTTTTCTATTGTTCGAAGAACATGTTTAAAATGGCTTTGCATCCCGCTGGCATTCTTAACTACTGCAATAGCTTGCAATTGCGATCGCATGAGCGTTGCTTTGTCCGCGTCCTTCGAATGAGCAGCTGATGATATAGCTGTGGGAGCGTGCCTGTTTTTGTTAATTTACGTACCTGTCTACTGAGAGTTAAAAAATATGATCTTTTATAGTTGTAACGGATACTTTAAATATTTTTAGACGAATATTTGAATTACAGCAATAGAATAAATGTAGGTAAATTTAATGTAGAATTATAACGATTTTAATTCGATAGCCACGACTTAACCGTACTTTAGTTTACTTTAGATTTAATTTTTTGGAGATTTGTTACTAGAAACATTTATTACAGTGAATTAAATAGATAGGTTCATGATGTTATTCACACTGATAGGATTAAATTGTGTTATTTTTTTTTATGTTAATAGCCGACAAACGAGTAGACGAGCCACCTGATGGTAAGTGGTCACCGTCGCTCATGGACATCAGCAAAACCAATGGTTTCACTGATGCGTTGTCGACCAGGAAATGAGAAGGTTAAAAAGATAGAACTGGCTCTCAAGCCCCCAGCCGGAACACGACGAGTCGTTTGGCGGCTGACTCAAGCAGGAGGGTGGTAGCTAGCCAGCCAAGCTTTACGGAAAGATAATAATACCAGTAATAATATTAATGACTTAATAATAATACTGATAATATAATCCTTACGCGAAGCCCTACCACCAAGCAGACTGACTTCTGTCGTCTCTTACGACACCCTGTTTTGTCAGCATGGGATTGGGGGGAGTATTCTAGGCCGCCCCAATACGGCCAAAAGTTGTTAGTTATTTAAGAATGTTTTCTCTTTGTTGCGACTTATTACTATTTAATACTTCTTAAATTTATCAAAAGACGACGATCAATAACAATAATTGCACTATTCATAGCACATATTTTTCGGCTTTGTGTAGATTTGTTTTTATTGGCTATCCTTTTTTTTCTAAACTAAATAACTTTATATGAAAAGAGTAAGTATATGATTTAATAATTTAAAAACTTAGTATATTTACATTGTCATAATGTCAGGAAGGTTCGGTGGAAGTCAATAAAATCTTTACCGGTAGATTAATTAGGCGGCCCTCGCCCTTACGCGTCGCACATAAGGATGAATATCGCATAAACAAATTTTATTACCTGGGTCACCGATTATCCCATTGTTTAGTAAGGAATACTGAATGGACAAGAAAGGTCTAGAGATTTGTGGAAACCTGGAAAAGCGTCATAAATAAAGCGAACGAAGAGATTTCTCTACGCGCGACATACATATGTACTTGCGATAACAGAGGGCGACCGTGGTTGTAAACTACTCGTAGTGTTGGTGTGAGTGTTCGTTAACAGTTTAATAAAGTGCTTGCGGAACAATTCTGGAGTTTTCTCGAACCTGTGATTACTATTACAAAATTTATTACACGTATATA
>PDGT01000078.1:882317-911574 GCA_003671415.1 Megathymus violae | reverse complement strand
TATATAAATAAACGTTAACACACTCACACCCCTGCATTAGGATTCCCTGTGTCACATAAATGTCTGCTCCGGCCGGGAATCGAACCCGGGACCCCTCGCTCGTAGGTAGGTTCACTACCAATTGGGCTATGGGGTCGTCATATATATACGAGAAGCGCACCAGTTATGGAAGCTCGCGGTTATTCCGAAGGTAAAATATAGATTTATAAATAAACCATGTACATCAATATGCTGATTTCAAAAGGTATATATCGGATTTATAAACCAAAGCGTCCACTACATGGCGTGTAATTTTCCTTAATTTCTTTTATCTCCGAAGTGAAAAGTGTAAAAATTACATCTGTGGATCTTTTTATTATAACTTTGGACACAGACTTTGGTCGAAAGCTGTAATGTATTTTTCCCTGTTTATACATATCTATATGGAATATTTAGCCGTATTGGGGCGACTTAGAATACTCCCCCTAATCCCATGCTGGCAGAAAACAGGGTGTCGTAGGAGGCGACAGAAGCCAACCTGCTTGGTCGAAGGGCTTCGCGTATGGATTATATTTTTAGTATCATTATTAAGTCATTAATATTATTACTGGTATTATTATCTTTCCGTGAAGCCTGCCTGGCTAGCTACCACCCTGCTGCTTGAGTCAGCCACCAAACGACTCGTCGTGTTCCGGCTGGGAGGTTGAGATCCAATACCTTAGGTTAGAACCTTCTTCTCATTTCCTGGCCGACAACGCATTAGTGATACCTTTTGTCTTGCTGATGTTCATGGGCGACGGTGACCTCTTATCATCAGGTGGCTCGTCTGCTCGTTTGTCGGCTATTAACGTAAAAAAAAAATTTCTTAGCTTTTTCCATTCTTCTATAATTTGGAACATCTGGAGAGATTATTATCAATTTCTCCATCGAACAACTCGACGTACGGCGGGTATCCATCCTTACCTAGTGAACGGACCACGTATATGGACGGCGCGGTTTGGGTCGTCATTCATTGCGCGCACTGCAGAGAACTGCCCGCGTCGGTGTTTCACCTTCTCACAATGTGGGAGTCTTCAAGAGGAGAGTGAATAGGCCCTTATTAGTTAGTGCGTACAACATCTTAGACTTCATCACCACTTTCCTTCAGGTGGGATTGTTGTCAAGCATTAACTTATTCTATATAAAAAAAAACAAGACAATACCTAATAATAGTCATAATAATAATATTTCCTTAAATTTAAAGTCTTAAAGTACGATGACCATTCCCCGCTTATGTTTCATATGTCCGATATATATACGGATTCTTCTTGAGTTCGTTTATAATTCAATGGTGTGTGTGTCAATCGAAGCATTACTTCAATAATCGAATACAGTCGGTTCCTGAATATTCAAATTCAACTGGCTGGGGCAACGATTTCCAACCTGTGGTACGCGGGGTCACATTGGGGGTACTGGAACATTACATTGGTAATGACGGAAATACTGAGACGTTAAAACAGTTAACTTATATAAACATTATGATGATGTACTACGTCTACAATATGTAGTTTAAAATTAATTTTATAATTCATAACCTACTAAGGTGCTAGGACCTTAAGAGAAACGATCACGGGAGCGGTACTCATAAATGAAAAGTTTTATTAAGGGGTACGTGAACCAAAAAAGCTTGGGAAGCACTAATCGAGAGAATTTATCGTATGGCATTATTGAAGATATCGTTATAGTATTATGTATTATCTCATAGATTCTCGTCGCATACATTCATATATTTTGGTACCTACGAATGAACATACATATAATTATGTAATACAAGATAAAATAATTTTATTTAAACTTCCAATCCTGTACAATGCCACAAACCACACAAAACGATGTATAATGAATACATATACTAAATAAATATAAATACTAAATGCGGCGGAATAATACAAAACATATATTGAAGAGGACAGAGGTAAAATTTATTTGTGAATATCAACAACAAGTGCAAACTAAATAAATGAAAAAATATACTCTGCCAATTTTAGTCATTTCTATAATATTTGTTTCGACTAATGACATCTAACTTTCCTTCATGTCCTGCTAGCTGCAAGTAACGAACAATACCTAAGAATTTAAGACTTTTTTAAAGTAGATTCTGTGGTAATTTTTATAGTCTACCAGCATGCACAGCTCCATACTCGACTCGGATTTGATAGTTGTCAAAAGCTTTATAGATGTTTATTTATGAGTATTGATTGCCTATGATGTGTGTCACCCGTGACACAGCGGATACAAGGAAGATGTGTACAGACATTGTTATAGTCTGTGCTTGCTATTCTCGCTTAGTGTATACCGTATTCAGAATATCATCCTGGTCGTGCGAGCCAAGTAAAAAATGAAGACTACTGCTGCCATCTATATATACCGGCATGCACTTGTGAATGCCATCTAGTGTAGAGTAGGAAACGGTATGATACTTTTATGTTTTCGAAATTGTAAATGTAAAATTCAAAATAAACTAAATCAATGCTACTTATCCACTACATGAATATTATTATTTGGTAACCAGTACAAACCCATTCAATGAAAAGCATTCTCTATACACATCTTTATTTATTCTTGGTAATTCACATTTTACTAGCCAGGTTAGCCAAAATGACGACGGTTATATTTCCATCCAAATGTTACCCACGAGTCGCCAAACAAGCAACACGAGTCGGTCGCAATCTGTGAAAATAAGTAAATTGCGTCTCAAGTTATATGACGATGTCCAGCTTTGCCTGAACTATCAAATCGTCTTAAACAGCCACATGGAGAACGCTCGTTAGGATGGGCGTTTCGGTACTCAAGTTACGAATTACGATCAACAGAGGGCCTGCAAATATTTGACGACGGGTAATTGTCATATGAGAAGAGTTCTCGATTTACATGGCTCTTCGATGACCCTCGAAATACTGTGAAACAAAAAAATATGTATAAGATGATATTTTGGGTACTTCCATTTATAAGATAGTTACGTAGAAAAATGTACATAAAAAAAATTAAAAGCCGCATATAATGAGAGATCGTCACGTGAGAACGGCTCGACAGATTTGTTGTTGTGTATGTAGTTGTTAGGGCAAGGTTTGTATCGAATAAAATTTTTTGAAAATGCACCGGAAAAATCGGAACTTTGGATTGTATTTTAATATGTGATGTGACGAAACATGATCCAGCAACGTCACATTTTCATTATTAGTAAATTGGCCCGAGCAAGCTGGGACGGAACGCTAGATTATAGTAAAATTACTGGCCTATTATAAAAACAAAAAGTATGTAAGCTTTATTAACCTGGCGTAAAAGAAGATGACGTTCATGACAAATCATGGCTTTTAGATTTATGTCTGTAGCAAACCAGTTCGAATCGATTTTACGCATTTGAGTTAATAATTTTATTTAGTGCTAAAATATGAACGTTCATAAACTTTGGGAATACAAGGACGTCGTAAACGTAAATGGGATGATGTTGACTAATGAGCTCATCTCGTTGCTGCAGAATTCACTAACTCTGCTGCAAGTGGAAAATCACTTCGCGCATATTCAATATTGGGGCCAGATTTACGCGGCTGACGCCGATTACCACATTGCTGTAGGTATAGCTAAGGATGCTATCAGCGACAGAAAGTATTTCTACTCCAGCGACTTCAAATTCTGGGGACTGCTTCCCAGAGCAAAAAAAAAATTCAAGCATCTATCTCTTCTCACCACGTACCCGTTTCGTGGAGATGCATCACTTAAAATCAAAGTTTTGGATGAGAGCTTAGAAGAAAATCACCCAGAGAGATGTCAGTTCATGAAAGAGGAAAATCGTCTCTCCGCAACCATCAGCAACATCTGCGACGAAGCAGAAATATGCGCTAGAGGCCAACTCATCAAGCAGCCGGATAGTTCCGTGGTCATCAACCCAGACTATTATGGACTGACACTCACGGAAGCCAAGATGCTCAAATCCTATTTCCACATCCGACCATCGCAGCACCGTTGGAACACAAACCTGTTGACTCGTCAAGATTATAACTACAGCATGGATTTCTTGGATTCCATAGACCAGGATATACCGAGTGGGTGTTGGAATCTATCTGTAGAACGTTCCGGAGGTGTCGCATACTTAAAAAGTTTGTATTGGCCAGGAATGACATACTTTCACAAAATTAGAACTCCTGACTCAGGCTTTTTGTACATTGGCAATGGACGCAAGAATTTAGATGTGCCATTCCTTCTATAAATATATTTTGTTATATAAAATGGTATCATCTTTCAACTTTTCAATCACAATACGAATATAAAATTAACCATTTTGTAAATTGGGAACATGGAAAAATTGTGAATTGCTGCGTAGTAATTTATTTCCTTTTCAATTTGTTAAGCGGTATCGCATTGTTAACATCTATGTAGACTATCTGTCCAACCTAATGTCCAATTTCCGAAATAATATACAAATCTTACGAGGTTGCCTAAAGGATCTGAATTTGTTTCAAAAATAAAATTAATGTTGCAATTTATCTGAATTTGAGCCGATCATTAACGGATTACAGTGAAATGAACTTAAATGAAATCCATGACGAAATTGGTTAACCATTTCTGAGCTGAGTACGCACAGACAAACAGACAAGAATTCTCACAACTATTGTTTTAAGTCTATTGCGTTAAAAAAGGCAACGAATAATAGATTTCTCATATTTCGTTCATGTTTAAAAAGCGATCAGTTAAAATTTTATTATATATACAGATATAGATGATACAATGAGTTGGTGCCATTTCATTTATTCATTGACCCGGTCCTCCGAGAGGGTGGACGAGGCCGCCCAGGTGTTCACCACCACTGTACAGGATGCACTGACGGCCTCCACCACCAAGAGTCAAATAGCAAGAGACCGCTTGGAGAGCCTACCAGTCCGCCTGTGGAACACGGTCGATTGTAAGCACAAACTTCGTAAGACAAGGTAGCACGCTCAATGTCCCTTTGTCAAGTGCGATATAAATGCGTTGGTGGATACGTTAACTACTGAACTCGAACAGGTTGGCGAGACGGTAGGTTCGCTCTACCACCTTAGCAGGTAACTGACTCGAGTCAAATTACCCACTTGTCCACTTCTTAACAGGAGTGACGGGTAAATATACCCTGCCGAGTTCACGTCTCACCACTCCACGCCTGCCGTGTCGATCACCATGATCACTTTTCAAGTAGAGTACACGATTTCTTCAAAACTGTCCCTCTAGGATATTGCGTTCATCGCGCCTCCTGACAGACGGAAAGACAAATGAAGAATAGTTATAGATGTCGATAAGACGATCCCAATCTTGTTCACCGAGCAACACAAATCGCCACTGCCGCTGTTCCTTTGTGGACGCGAGCTGGTATATCAACCGACCGTTAAATACTTCGATTATACCATCGCCAGCTCCTTACGGATTTCATCACAAGTTGACAATACCGACTGATACTCGAAAATAAATATGGATCATCGATTTATGGTTTTTAAAAATATCGACGATATTTCTCTATTACTTGATGATAAAAAATCAATAGTTAGATATATCGATTATTTTTACTAGTACTACTAATACTATATATTCCTGGACATATTCGAAATATTTCCTAATTGCTAGTATTGATAATCGATTATCTCTTTTTACATAAAATAAGTTAATGTTTACATGTAAATGACGTTTGATATGTTGATCGCAATAATTTATAAAAGTCTATTCATACTCCCCTTGAAGACTCCCACAACGGTTACTTATATTATTTTCATAATAGAATAATGTTACTAATTGGTATTACTAATCTTTAGATGAGACGAACCTAATTTAATCAAGTCAGTCTTCCGTAATTCGTTATAAGTTGGGTGAGACACGTTGTTTGTTTTATTCTGGTGGTAAAAGAATACATGCACCACTAGAACAAATTACTCTTCAGAGTAGTGACGTTAGTTTTGTTTGATGGTGTCTTCTTACGTACAATTTTCAATTATTTTTGATTTATATATACATATGTAGCATTAAAAAAGAACATTTTTTTTTTATTTCCAATAAATGTACAGACTACTAAAAATATACTTTATATAAACGAAATATAAAAGAATAATATCAGTCTTTCGGCTGATTATTTTTTTGGTTGATTATTTTTTTATAAAAAAAATTGTATAAATGAATTGTACATTGTACCAAAACAAAAAAAAAATAAGTAATGTGCGTTCTACTCAAGGTTAAGGAATTACGAATTCTGGACACTTGCTTAAACCAGTTACAACAGATCAAAAGATTAGGAATACAAATTAAATACTAACTGTATTATATTGTGTCAACAGAATAGCCTTAACAGAAAAATTAGTAACTACAATCAATGGTCAGTGTTAGTAATTAGTAAATGTTTTGATTATGTTAATTATTCATGATCACCCACAACCTCACATCTCACAGCCTTCCACAGACATGAACTACTACTTTAATAAGTAATTTCTAATGGTTATAATCGAAATATTTCGAGACATTTTAATAATCGATTGATACTACAGGTGCAACTAGTCTTAGTCTGTAAACGTACTCTATTCAAATACCTAGTCCACCAAGTTCATTAGGGTCGATTTAACCTTGATACGAGAGACGTACTTTTACTGCCTTTGAAAACGACTGAAAAATCACCAAAACTGAACTGAAAAATCAAAAACTTGCACCATAATTGCTCACAAGTTCCCCGCGCAAACAACTTAAACGATCATCAGTTGGCTTGCGTATAACATTTTCTTCTCTATACTTTAAGGAATAACCGAGATGAGTATTAACTTTTTAAGTTACGAGTGAGCAAGATAGTGGTGTAAAGGTATGCGAATAATACAGGAATAATTAATTTAGTCCGCATTTCTACTTCAACGTGATACTTCATGAATAAGTACATAGAACTCGGTGGACTAAGTAAACTAGGTGGATTCTACTATCTGGATCAGGTGCCGCCTAGTCCCACAAATACTTAGTCCGTTGATCTGTACCGATAAATACGGCTCGCCTCTATGGTATGGTGTTTAGTTTGGTTCGATTGAAGTGGTTAGTGTTCGAACCGGCTTTTCAAATTCGTTATTACTTTTACCTGTTTAAACTGATAAATTAATTAGTTAGCCCATTTAACTTTGAATAATATTAATATCTAAATGTCTACAAACGGCATAGATGTGTGTGAAGATACGGAAATGGCGGATTGTGATGGCGATAAAGTTGTAACAATGATGGACGTCTTGAAAGAACAGGAGGATTTTGAGGAAGACGCAAATGCAGTTTTGGGAGCCTCCGACGACAAAAATTGCACGTATTCCAGGGTAAGCGATAATCTCAATATTGTGGTAATAGGTACTTATACACAAGAAGAACTGACAAATTTATTGGCGAAGAGAGGAGACTGAAACAAATTGCAGTGTTAATAAGTGTAGAAAATGGTTGTAATACAATTAATGTTTTTAACCGTTACTTTGTAATTCCAGTCTGTATAATACAATTATACCCATACAGTACTATTGCAATCTAGATCTCTAATAATTATGATTGTATGATGTCAAACAATCTGAAATTTGTCTAAATAATATGATGATACATTTTTCCTAAAGGATGTTAATGCAGCGATGGATGAGCAAATTTTTTATTGTATAATGTGGATAGAGAAGATCAATGGAAGTAACCATTGAATAGAATATTTTAAAATTAAGCTGTTTTGAGTCTATTTAAATCCTATGATTTATCATAGCATTAAATAGAGAGGTGTAAGAGAGTAATTTTTGTCAAGATTACTTACACATGCAACAAACCATTCAAGAGTTAGGTGATGCAACCGAAACCAATCTTAAATATTACATTTTCTATTACCTGTGGCATTTGTACTTTACTTTTACTAATTATGTAATAAAAATTTGCATTTTTAATACTAATATTACATTAAATCATTAATTAAAGAACTCAAACTTACTAGTAATGGTTAATTACATGAAATAAATACAGAATCAACAAAAAATATGAACCACATGAGTTTTTACTTGATTATTGGAGTTGCTCTGACAACCTACCAACCAGCATTTATTATTTTCTTGTATTTAATATACTTGCACACTTTATTTGACATACATTTAATGATCATTATATTATTTGTTTCAGGGTTATGTGAAACGACAAGCAATCTACGCCTGCATGACTTGTTGTACAGATGCTAAGACTGATCCTGCTAAACGGGCAGGTGTGTGTCTAGCGTGTAGTTTGACTTGTCATGAAAATCATGAACTTATTGAGTTATACACAAAACGTAACTTCCGTTGTGATTGTGGCAACCCTAAGTTCAATTCACATCCATGCCAATTTACACCTGATAAGACAGACTTAAACATAGAAAATGTTTATAATCAGAATTTTACTGGTGTCTACTGTATATGTCATAGACCATATCCTGATATTGAGTCCAGCACAGAAGGAGATATGATACAGTGCATTATATGTGAGGACTGGCTTCACTTCAATCATTTAGATGCTGTTGTACCCTCAAGTGAACAGTACTCTGAAATGATCTGCAAAGCATGCATGGATAAAAATAATTTTCTTCATGATTATGCCGACCTTGTAGTTAACAAGGAAGACATGGATGGTGATATTTTAAATAACACTACAGAATTGACTGAAAATAAACATAATGAAAATGCAAATTCCAATAGTGATGACATTGCAAATGTGCAAACAGAAAATGATGCTAATATTGAAGATGCAAGTAATGAAGATGAAGTTAAAAAAGAAGAACATTCTGGAAATAAATCAGAACCTCCTGAAGAGAAAGAAGATAAGGAAGAGCAAGAAAGTATTGAAACTTCAGAAGCTAATGAAGCAGTAACACAAAGAAACTCAAACCAAGAAAATGTACGCAAAATGGAGATGGATAAAAGGATTGAAGCTGAACAAAAAAATAAAATACCACCAGAACAAATTACAACATCAACAGGTAAGTCAGAAACACTTGACTATCGTAGCCCAGAACAAGAAGAAGAAGATTTGCTGCTTGCAGACCCAATGGATACTGATTTAAATCAAAAAGAGGATATCATGGATGTTGCTCCATCTAATGGTATTCAATACAATACAGATGATTTGATGAATAAAAAGAAACCTGAATCTGAAGCAATGAAAATTTCTACTGAAGCATCTAAAGACGTCATAGCTGACAAATTGAACAGTGTAGCCACTGTTCAAGAATTAAAGAGGGTAGTTGGAAAAGAAGAATCAGAGAATGTAATCACTTCTGAGCAATCTGAAAATGTGACACCGATTGAGCAAACAAAAGTAGCAACCAGTACTGAACAGTTAGTAGGTGTATCCACGACTGAATATTCAGAGAGTGGACAAGTTAAGAATGCAATAACAACCAATTCCGAAGGTTTATCCACTGTTGATCAATCTAAGACTACACCTATGTCTGAACAGCCCGAAAGTGACCCCGAAAGAGACATTACTAAAGTATCAGAAACTGACAAATCAGAGAGCATATCCAAAATTGAATGTTCAGATAAAAATTACAATAGTGAAAAAGATGTTTCACTGAATGAAAATAGCACCACAATAGATAAAGATAATAAAAGTCATGAATCAAAAAATTCTACAGAATTTGTAATGGATGAAAATAATACTGATATAAATTCCAAAAGTGATAAACTACCAGATACAATTTTAGAAACAGATATTCTGAAACGAAAACTTTCATCTGATGAAGAATTTGAGAATGTCGAAGTTAAGAAACTTAGGCTTGATGATAAATGTGTTAGGCCAAGAGGAGTAAAGAAAGTATACCATGGTGCAACATTTTGGCCTTGTAACTTCCGTCATAGTCTGTGTACCTGTAATGAATGTCTCACAATGTATAAAGATTTGTCAGTATTATTTTTAATAGATCCAGATGACACTGTAACTGCTTATGAAAAATTGGGGAAGGAAAAAACAGAGGGGAAACCAGCATCTCAATATGAAAAAGGGATGGCAGCTTTATCTTCTCTTGGACGAGTTCAACAAATCAATGCTTTGACAGAATATACTAAATTGAGAGATAAGTTACTAGACTTCTTAAAATCTTTCAAAGACAAAAAGGTAATTGTCAAAGAAGAGGACATAAAGGCATTCTTTGCTGGCATGAAGCCTGTAAGAGAGCCAGATGGTGTATATTTCTGCAGGTAGATGCCCTGAGCTTATCAAATATAGCTTTTTAATTAATGCTTTGTAGTACATCTTATTTCCACAATTATTTTGACACCATGTTGTAAAATTAGACTAAGTTTAAAGTGATGTTTGTTGTAATACTTTTATGATTTTTGGAATAAATGACTTTGAATAACTTTCAATGTACTTTACTTTAATGATTAAACAATGGCAATTTAATGTGTAACTTGCAGATCAGTACCACCCAGAAATAATTTTCTTGATATCTTAATAACCCATGTAAAATACAATATTGTAAAAATATTTATTATTTTTGGATCTGGACCAAACAATACAATCTGTGGCATTCTACATCAAGTGGGATCTGGATCTCTACTTTCTTGACCAGCGCATGATATTGAACACAGAGTAACTTATCTGGTGCATAAAGTATTTTGTCATACTGAATATGAGGTGAAGATCTATTTTTATTGTACTCTTTCCGTGTGCAAGCCAGATAAAGTTCTCGAAACAAAAAAATCTGCAATTTGTGATAGATGATAAATAATACTGATATTAATTCCGAAAGTATTAAACTGCCAGACAAAATGTTATAAATAGATGTTCTAAATAAAAAAAAATTTGTTCGAGGAGCGATATAAAGTTATATATATAACATATAATAGAGAATCACTATCATAACCCGTAATTGTACTACTGCTGGGCTCAGCTCTTCTCTCACAATGAGAGGGGCTGAAGGCTACAGTCTGCCACGCTGGCTAAGTGCGTGTTGGCAAACTTCACAAACCTTTGAAAACATTATTCAGAACTATTCAGATTAGCTCAAGATGGTTTCCTTCACCAAAGCAAGTTATAATTCATTTGTAATGCGAACTCAAATTTCTCAAGTTCACAACGCAGGGGACCGGTCTTTGAACCACAAATTTTTAGCAGATTTATTATGTATTGAACATGCAAATTCTTCCGCATTGGTAAGTTTCTACATAGTAAGAAATGGTGTATTATATACATTTCATTAAAAAATATACTTTTAACACCGTTTTTATGCATTATTATTTTATTTATCATGACAAATCAAAAAAAAATTTATGAGAGAGTAACTACCAGGTCTTAGCACTCAGTACATTGAATTTGTTATTTAAATAGTAAGGTCAATTTGCATTAGATGGCTCTGTAGTCATGTTAAGTTTTAATTTTGAAAATCTTTTTCAAAACCTATCTATTTAATCTAAAACAATATTTAAAATAAATAAGAGTTTTTTACATGCTTAATTTATATATAAAAATATATATAAGTGGATTGCACAATGTATATATATTTTTATAACAAGTGCGTGGAACGAAAACGCGTCTTGTTCGATCAGTTGACAGCATTAAATTGTCAAACTTTAACAACTAATTCTGTCAAAATCAATTTATTTCATGCTGTATCCGATTTTATTGTATAAATGTACTCCGTTACGATTTTTGGTGATATTTTTAACGACTTGACGGTCTCCTGGACTCCGAAAACTATGCTATATTTGACCCTCGTAAACTATGCTATGTTCACATTTTGGGATTTTGTTACTTAGAAACATAATGGTTCTTTTAGAATTTGTTGTGCTACAAATTGTGGTGAAACTCGTAAGTAATTGCATTATTTTTAAAAACTTGCTTTACTTGTAATGTCAGAATTAAAGTAAAACCTTCACACATCGCAATGAATAATATCAATTTGACGTCTACGATACTCATTCGAAATATTGGCATGCTTTCTTTGCTTCATGGTAAATTAAAAATTTTGTGACGTGCATTTTAACAGCCAAATTGCAGGTAGTCCAAGTTGAAAAGCAAAAGTATGGTCCAGCCTCTACCAGTCTTCAGTTTCCCTTAATTTTTTATAAAAATAGCCAATATTTTTAAATATAGATTGTATTATTTTTAATGCATGTTAGAATCATTTTGTTTTGTTGAAATAGTTGGACCACTATAAGGATTTATCTAAGCAAATATTGTAATTCTTTTTTGTATATTTTACAGGTATTGACAAAGTAGTTTTGCATCATTTCCACATTCAATAAAAGAAACCAAAAAATCCAATATGTGGGTGATTTTAGTAGGCAGTTCCATTTCTACATTGGATAATCAATTTATAATTAAAAATCTAAAGACATGCCACAATCATTTTAATGACAAATATTTAATTTCGACAAGATTAGCATTTGGTGCTGAGCCAACTTTACATTTGCCAGGTAAGTTAAAATTTTTAAACCCAGTGTCGCCAATTCAATTAATCAATATGAAATATGAATGTATTACATTATTAGTATAAAATGTTCCTTCATGAAGTCCATGATGTAAGTTCATTTACATTTTACTTACAGGGTTTCAAGTAGAAAAAGTAGTTATGAGAGACATAACAAATGTTGTTTCAAGTGATATAGGAACTTCTGTCCTCTCCACATCAAAAAATTATATTACAGAAACACCATGCTCCAATTGTGAGGAAGATAAGTGCTACACTTTGTTTAGATCCATACAAGACATTTTTAAAAACTTTGGAATACAAAAAACATCCGTGAATTTAAATTATATGCTAGGTCATATAATTAAAATTGTAATTAAAAAATAAGAGACCATAGAAAATTGGCACACTTACATTACATAACTGGTTACTTACTAAGAAAAACTAATAATTGTTTTCCTTGTATATGTTGCAAAGAGTTTTTTTTTTGTGACACAAACCAAGATATTGATTATACCAGTCAAAGAAAACAAAAAAAGCCAACAATGTGTAGAATATCACTCAAAATGTCGTTAATTTTTTTTTCTGAAAACCAAGATGTTATAATATTTGTTTTGAGTAAACATTCTAATTTATTTCAATTAAAAAAAATTGCTAAGACTTATATATTGAATGTAATACATTTTATAACATGCGAGAACATAAATAAAAAAATATTGGTTTTATGTATGACTTAACTATCAATTTCTTTATATTTTATAAGTGTAAAGATATAAATAATATAATGAAAGAGCATCAAAGAGATACATCATACAAAATGTAGCAAAACAATATGTATTAACAAGACAGAAAAAATGCGAAATATATTATTTTAAATAAAATGTGTTTTATTTGACGATATTTTACAGTAAGACTGCAGTTTTAAATTCATTGTGGTTATAGAAATTTAAATTAGATGATCACGATAAAATCAACACATTACAATTGAAATATTGTAATTAATCTATCTTGATTTTATCGTGATCATCTGGGAATTAATAAAATAAAATATAAAGTAATAAGCCACATTGGAATATTAGTTGAGTCAATTACCATTAGATGGTGCTAGTATCATTTTAGTTTTTTTTTTTTTTTTGCGCCCAGACAATTGGAAATAGGGCTACCCTCCGGGAAGCGGGGGAGGGAGGTGGTGAATGCTCATAGCATACCAGCGCAGCCGGCTGCGCTGGTTATGTGGGACTCCCGAGAAACCTAGGGGCCTACCCACTAAACACCACCCGAGGCTGGCTTTGGCCTGGAGGCCTTAAAGCCGACATCTGATGCGACCCCCTTTAGGGAAAGGGGGCGCTAGCGGTACCCCCTAGGGGGTATCCGCATGTATAAATGACACAGAAGGTGTCGTCGGAGAGGGATTAGTGTAGTCATAAGGACTGACACGAAGTGAGAGTGTGATTTTATAGAGTGGCACCGCTATACCCTATATATAAGTTACTCTATGATAACTACTTTCAGTGTTGCCAACTCGGATTTTGAAAATAGCGTAGGCCAGACTACGTACTTTTTTTCTGAGTAAAATCAAGAGAGTAGGGTAGGTAAAAGTGAATAAAACGACAATTTATATAACCCTAAAAGTAGCAGACAGTAGATAAAAAAATAATAAAAAAAATTATCATTAGCAAACAAAAAAATGTAGGAATTACCACTTGTAGATTATTTAAAAAAAAGTATTTAAATTTTTCAATTTTTATTTTCTTCCCGGTCTGCTTCCTGGTCTTATTCAGTCACATTTTTTTGGAAATAATACTGAAAAAAAATTATTCTTTGAAAACTAAGTAAGATAAATATGTGAAGTTAATAATAAACATATTACCTGGAAACATTTGCCCTAAATGGGCTATACACGGTACAGAACGTTTTAAATTTAAGCAATGCATCAGGGTTTAAAAACCTTAAAATTTTCAATGACACTGTTTTTAAAATGAATGGCGCGACGTGTTGAATGGCGAGGCGAGTGTGCGTTAGTATGAAACGAAACGTTTATTAAATTTTTTCGCGAAAGTAAAGGAAATTATTCCCTTCTGTCTATTTTGCAAATTTGGACAATTTTGATAGAAAATACGTAGATTCTGGGACTAAAGTTCGTAGGTTTGCAGGAAAGGCTTAAAATACGTAAATCTACGTAAAAAGACGTAGAGTTGGCAACGCTGACTACTTTAACAAAGTTTTTTTTTTTATTTCCTCACACGAATTGCAGTTGTTATTCCAAGAGTTAAGGTTGGTAATTGACATCATATCTAGTTTGTTTAATCGGTTATTTAATATCGAAGTAATTTGATTTGTTACCATATAGAAGTCTAGACTTAACCGTTGTTTTTTAATGTTTTTTGTTGATAAAATAATCTCCACATAAGCGTAGTAGGTACTTGTTTACTTATAAAAATAAATACGATTGTAGCGTTCGGTGTATAGAAGATGTATTTCTGAAATGTACATATATATCAAAAATTAGTAAAACTATAAGATGGAACTATATATAAAAGAAAAACAAACATATTTGAAAGTTGATCGTACATCATAAATTCGAAAAATGGAGATCGTAATTTATGGATTTAATTATGAAATACATAAAATTACCAATTTATTATTAAATAATAAACGATATCTATAGTAATAATAAAACTAACGGATCACAATCTGTGAATGGAACATTTTTTGCCTGTCTGTTTTGTTTGTCATTACAAATTTTTGTCTCTTCACCTATAAAACTAGAAACACCAAAAAGATTTAGATAATCCTTGGTAAAGCCTAAAGTTATAATATGATTTGGAATACTTTTCATCCCGGAAATTTATTAATTTTTTACACACCAAGAGCTTCGCCTACGAATATTTTAAAGACTTAACTATCTGGATATGGTCATGGTTCATATATCGCCCACTTATAATTAAATCATGACACGTATAGACAACGTAATAACATTAATTTTAATACATTTATAGTGTCACGATGGCAACATTAATGGCAGCGCGTCCGCACAGTAAAAAATTTTTAATTTAACTTCAAAGAAGCGGGTATGATTTTCTTATCCCTTTTGAATTGGAAAGTGTTAAACTAGGAACATATATATATAAACAAACGTTTACACACTCACACCCCCGCATTAGGACTCCCTGTGTTGCGGGTGGCATGGACGTACACTTATGACATCACAAACACCCATGACCCGAGAACAAACATTTATCTGTCACATAAATGTCTGCCGTGGCCAGGAATCGATCCCGGGACACCTCGCTCGGCAGGCAGGTTCCACTACCAAGTGGGTTATGGGTTCGTCAATTCGACTACCGCGAAAGCGCGCTCCTACGTTTTCCCAAGTTTTTAATGATTTTTGTTTTGAACGTGGTAGGGTACAAATATGCTATACTTGTAAATACTGAACAGTGTCTTAACTGCTAATTTACCTCAGAGCTTTACAATACGTGTGTCTTAATTTTTAATGTTATTATTATTTAAATGTAAGGAAGAAGCTACCTTAAGACAACCAACAAAATATACAAATCTTAAATAAAAAAAGATTTATATTTTTATACACAGAAATTTGCGGTAAGTTTTTTCAAGCTTGAAGCGGAATCGTAAAACAAATCGAAAATGTTGATGTACGCAAAGAATTGATTGTGTACAGACACTTCATAGTGCAATGCTTTAGAACGTTCGTCCTGCTTGGGGATGTGGATAGATTTTTGGTTATGGGATGTCAGGGGTGACTGGCGGACCGTGATATTTATATTATTTTGTAAGTCACTGCAGACTATAATCCCAGTTATAACATATTAAAAAATGCTTAAAGATCGAACGGATGCGTCACGAGAATTTTTCTGAAGCGAAGCGAGGACTAGTTATAAAATAATATATTGGACAGCATATAAAGATGATTTAAGCATTTTATCACATCCATTCTCGTACATGTCAATTAAAAAAAGGTTGATGAACAATACCCTTTTTTATATTTATATTATCACTCATTTATAATTCTAGTTAGAGCCTGCACATTTGCTTTATCGTAGGATATTAATTTAAAATAATATTTCATTTGTTTTTTATTGATTACACTAAGTAACACACTGTCACACAGCCACGACAAACTGCGACAAACGCCATGCTAGCGAGTTCACTAACTGTATGGCATTTGATTTAATTATAACAGTCGAAAGGGTGGTGAATTCGAATGTGTTAATAATGGAATTAAACACTAATCTTCTTTTGATTGATTTATTATTAAAAATATTGTTCAATGTTTTTAAAATTTTATGTCCGATGACATTTTCGAGTCATTTTTTGATTAAATCATAAAAGTAAATCACCACACGAAATAACCTGCATGGTATGCTCGGGCAACTGTAACAGAACAGGTAGGACCTGTGTAGTGGCGCTGTTGCTGCATCCGTGGTTCCATGTGTGTCATGACACAAACATGGTTCCCATGTACATGTAATAGAACAGGTAGGACCTGTGTAGTAGCACTGTTGCTGCGTCCGTGGTTCCATGTGTGTCATGACACAAACATGGTTCCCAGGTTGTCAAGTATGAAATGGAGCAAAAATGCACATAATTGAATTCGATTTTTTTCCAATAAAAACTTATTTTTAACCAAAGTAGGCACCCATACTATCGATACACTTTTGCCATTTTAAAGGTAACTCATTTATACCTTTGCTGTAGAAGCCTGGATCTTAGGAGTCGATAAACTCTTGAAATGCCATTTTGACAGTGTGTGCGGAATTGAATTTTTTTCCAAATAAAAAGTTGCTTAAATTTTGAAAGAAATTATAGTCTGTCGGGGCAAGGTCTGGCGAGTAAGGTGGGTGATGGAGTTTCCAACTTCAACTCCTGTAGCTTTGACACGGTCATTCGTGCGGCACGTGGTCGAGCGTTGTCGTGTAGGAGGATTGGAGTCATTCGATTAACTAATTGTGGCTGTTTAATCGTAAGATTTTTCATCATTTCGTCTAATTGATAACAGTACACGTCCGCTGTGATGGATTGGCCGGGTTCCATAAAGCTGTGGTGGATGACACCTGAACCAGACCATCAGCTTCTTCTGGTGGATGTCTCGTTTCAAACAGTGTTTTGGTGGTTCACCTTTGTCCAACCATTGCGATGAACGCTTACGATTATCGTACACGATCCATTTTTCATCACACGTAACAATTCTATTGAGAAATGGTTCGGCTTTGTTGCGTGAAAGAAGAGACATACGTCGAGTCTTCGTTCCTTCTGTGTATCCGTCAATTCATGCGGTATCCACTTGTCCAGCTTTTTCACTTTACCGATTTGTGCCAAATGAGTCAAGATTGTTTTGATACATTGTACATTAACGATAATTCATGTGCACATTGGCTGGGATTCGCTTCCACGGTAGCTTTCAGGACGTTATTATCCACCTGAGTGTTGGGTCGACCACGTGGTTCATTAGACAGGTCGAAATCTCCCGAACGAAATTTTTTAAACCAACGAGCTATAGTCGCGTTTGTATCCACTTGAATGCCGAATACACTATTGATATTGGCGACTGCCTGCCGTGTTGTGGCTCGACAGTGGAACTCATACTTCATCAACGCACGAATTTAGCCGATTTCCATGGTCTCACTTAATGGCCTATACAAAAAAATTATTGCAAATTTTTTCAAACTGAAATATGCATTAGAAACAACAAATACCTTTCACACGAAAAACAAATTATGAAAAAATATGGCCTCTGAATGAAGTTATGTGCGGTTGAAATAAATAACATGAAGTTTGCTCCATTTCATACTTGACAACCTAATACTATTCCGTGGGAACAGATCCATTTCTCGGAATAAAAATATCCTACATCATGATCCATAATACAAGTTACTTATATTACTTATTGCGGTTTACTGCGATACGAGATCAGACAGACAAAAATTCTCTAAAATTGTGTTTTGCGCTCTATATCCATAAAAAAGCCAAAATTTCCAGATAATGTGTAATATTCGGCCGGCCACTTTTAGAATTGAGCTACTACTTAATTTTTATTTTTTTATCGTTTTCAATTTGATCCCCCATACACGTGTAGAACCCGAAGCACTACTTACGCATCTATTACATATAATCAAATAGGATTACGGCTCTGTGTGAAAGCGGTCAATTATTATATTGCTTCCTTGAAAAACAGCGATAGACGCTATCTTGACATTGATCAAATTGAAACACAAGTCTTCTGGAAGCAAGCGTGGGTCGGGCCTCGTGGCATGTTCAGTTACTGAGCGAGCGTGGTGGCCGCCCTGCCGGGTGCGGCCGCGCCCTGCCGCGAACCCGACTCGAACGCGTACCGCTGCCGGCCAGTCGCCGCAACTCGATGTTGTCGCAGGTGTCCCGCGACGAGATCGCCGTGGTGTTCGAGGAGCGCAACGGCGACAGCGTGGTGTGGCGCGACAACGCCGTCATCGACCACGTGCACAAGCAGTACGCCATCGTGTGCATCGTGCCGCCGTACCGCACGCCGAGCATCACCAGCGAGGTGGAGGTACGGCACGACAGAGTATTGCACGCCGACCGACGGACGTGGCACGGTCCCGGCCGATGATATCGGAAGCATTGAATAGTGCACGAAAGTCTCCTTTAAGACCCTCCCAGAACACGGACACCCGCCGCCGACGCCGGCCATGTCCGCCGTCATCACGGCCCAGGCGCCTCATAACCTAACATCATAAAAATTCGACTAAATTGCTTTAATTTACCAAATTTCATTCGCGTGCTTGTGGAATGCCATTTTTATCGCTTAATGGAAAGTCGCCCTAGGTGTATATAATGAGCTTTGTGATGCATATATAGTCTTATGGAGAACTAAACGTTAACTTCAATTCTATCTTTAAGTTTATAGTGACATATTTAAATGAGGTGTTTCAGGATGCAAGCATAAAGTGTTTTAAATCACCGGTGCTACATGTGATATTGGATACCTCGCAGGGCACTACTGTCTCTTTTTCCTTTTAACAATTTATTTACGCGAAATAGTCTAGATTGAAACACCTAAAGTTAATTTAGAATTTGTTTTGTGCTTCAGACGTACCTGTTCCTGGAGCGGCGGTCGGACATGGCGTGCAGCAACATGATCAAGTTCACGTACCTGCCCGACAACACGTATGCAGGTACCGCGCGCAAGCCGCGTCCCGACCTATCCTTCTTGTCACTCCTTCTGGCCGATCCCAACAACAACAAGCGCGCCCCCCCCGACCCCACCACCGTCGAAATGGAACCGGTCAGCTCCACCAGCGAGAGCGTCTCTCCCTCCGAGGACAGCGGCTCCGCCACGCTCGCACACCCCAACGGTGACGTGGACATGCACGACGACCCGCTCGACCGGCGGCCGGACGACGCGCCCGAGCGCAGCCTCGACGACCTCCTGGAGCAGGTGGCCGAACTCGACGAGATCTACTCCGAGAGCCGCACGCGCTTCGAGGCGACCGCGCCCGCGGTTGATGCGGACGGGGAGGACTTCGACGATGCCGGCACTTACACGAGCCTCCAACTGGCCTTCAAGAACCCCATCCCCATCGCCGAGCCGAAACCGGAGCCGGAGCCGGAGCCGTACGAGGACGTGCAAGTGCATACGTATCGCGGCCCGATCGTCGAGTTCGCACCGCTGAAGCGGGACGTAGAGGAACCGGCGCCCCCGCTGCCGCCGAAGCGTGTGCGCAAGACCGAAGCATTCAAAACGAGCCAGACGTCCGTCGATGAGGTGCTGAAACCGGGTCGGCGACTGCCCGTCACGCGGGATCCGGAGGCGTTGACCTCCGGCGCCCTGGCCCCGGCCAGGAGCGAGCCCGCGCTCCCGCCCGCGCCTAAGAAGCGTTCCTTCCTCTCGCGTCTGTTCCGTCGTAAGGAAAAGTCGCCCGCGCCTAGCGTCCGATCTGAGGGCAGCGGTGGGCGCACGCGTCCGGTGGGCCGGTCCGTGAGCAGCGTATCCGGCCAGCGCCCTTCCAAATTCAAGGCGACCGTGTCACAGACGTCGCTCCGCGCGGCGGACAGCATAACGCGCATCTCGCTACACGGCGACGGCGAAGCGGCGGGCGAGGAGCGGTCCGCGTCGCACCGGAGTCTGGCGCCGCTGCCGCCCACCGACGGCGGCACCATCTTGGTGGCGGAGAGCGTGCTGGCGCTGGACGCCGACTCTTTCAAGCGGTTGCAGGACGACCTCGAGCTGACGGAGGCCGAGCACTACGCGCTGTACATGGCGGTCGCGCCGCACGCCACCGCTTCGGAGTTCGACGAGACCAGCTGCTATTACTCGCCGGTGGACGCGTCCAAGTTCCACGCGGACGCGTAATACTCCAATACTAATAATGCCGGGCGGCCGGCTGGAGCGTGGGAGCGACTCGGCTCGGTTCGGCCGGCTTACATTTTGTATGCAACGACCAAATATAATCGTTTGTAAAAAATATTATACATTGAGCAATGTGCACAAAGTGCCGACCGTTTAGGTTTGTTTACTGTCACTGGAGGATTGAGCGAGTCGTCGCGACGTCTCCTAGAGCAATGGGAGCCGTGAGACGACGCTTCAAAGTTGGAAAAGTTGTACAAACGGAAATCGCACGTCCAATCTACAATAATTTGAAAAGAGCTCAGAACCACTCGCTACAAAACTTAAAATCTTTTGCAGATTATCTTTTAGTGTAAAGAGCAATATTACGCCGTGTCCGTGTTCACGGCGCACATATTTGTGTGTATAATTTCCTGTTTTAAATAATCGTATTCTATTTGTGCCCGAAGGAACCACTTGTACGATGTTTGTCCAAATTCAATAACAAATCTTTCGTGACGTCCAAATTATATTTTGAATTTATATATATACCGTGGTTCCAAAGATTACCCTGCGCATACACACAAACTCACAAAACTCGTATGTCTTGTATTATAATATTACAATCTCAAAAATATTTATATTTTGACATTATTTACCATGAGATACGTGGAACTAAATTAGAGATAAGTTGCACGAGTTAAACATTCTTTTAAGTATTTCAAAAGATTTAGCTTTATTTAATTTCATAATAGCTACACAGAGTAAAATCTAGTCCATCCCTTTAATGCCAAATTTTAGCCAATAGCAATGCAATCGTAGCTGTTTTTATACAATTTAGATAAATTTTAAATATTTTTCTTGTAGCAATGTATACTTACTATTCTAGTCTAGAAATATTGTTTTTTTTTTTCAGATTTTATTTGAGTGTTTAAATTATTTTATTTTTCAGATGCCTTAAATTTTCCTTATAGTTTATTAGTTGTTAATATTTAATTATATCCTTTGAATAATTGTGTTAGAAATGTATGTTTCTACACATTTTTATTAGTGTTAACGTTAAATTTGTCCATGCTGTAAAATACTACGTTACCATATTTCATTGTCTAAAAACTATGTTTGTTATTAATTTATTGTACTGTTTTGTTTAATGTACGCCTTACGATGTTCTAGATTACTTGAACGGCAAGAAGCGAAAAATGTTGGACAGGCGGGGCATAGAATCGTACGAACACGACAATAAGTGTCAAGGTACATACATACATTGTCGTCAGTTTCACGGCTGTATCTGGTGGCGGTTTCACGTGCGGGGAGCCACGTGCGGTCCGACCTGTTAGAAGTTTCAGTTTCATGTGTCGTGTTACCGTCTAATGGCACTATGGCAACACGAACGGTGGGGGCGTGTCACTAACGTAGTATTTATCATCACTGCGCGTCGCTAACCACTCGTGGTCATTTTCTGCTTTAACGCGACCTTCATTAGTTGTGGCTCGCGAGGTGACCGGGAACGGGGCGTTCATGAAATTAATTAATTTTACAAAAATCACCAACATATACTCGTGTGTGTGTTAGATCACCTATCCGTGTACGTACGCACTACGACTGTTCGGTAATTTCAGTGAAACATTGAATTGTAACTTGGTAAAATAACGTCGGCTTTGAGACTTTTCAAATTTCAATTCGTACATTGAGTGAAACGTTGAATTGTAACTTGGTAAAATAACGTCGGCTTTGAGACCTTTAAAATTTCAATTCGTACATCTTACATTGAAGCCTACAGATGTATATTTAACACAGTATAAGTATTCGCACAATACGCAATCATTAATTTGTATGTTGCCATACGAACAGTAAATTTTGTTGTCTGGTGTCGAGAGCACTGTGAACATGTACTACGTGAACTACATCACGGAGGCGAGGGGTCAGGAATGTAACCAGACCGGACATTCACATCGATATGTATGTAGTTGTAAAGCTTCCTATGCCTTTGTATCAAAGGTTGTGATATACCGAAGTTTTACGACTGCCGATGTCGCCGTCCAACGCGGTACCGCACGACACGACTCGCACTGACGGTGAATGTAGTGTTATTGTCTTCGATTTATTTGCCTTTAACCGAACAAATTTTTAAATTAACTATTGTCAGACGTGTCTCTGGCATGTTATATTTTATGTGGATATCGGGTGCATTTTTTATCGTTATTGTTTATGCGCTACGTTCGTATTCGTTACTGTAGCGGCGATCCTGACAGTGTCGTGTGACAGGCGACACGTGTCGTGCCATGTGACACGCTACGGTTGATTAGTACAAATTATTTTGTAGAAGTAATGTATTAGTGCTGATATCTGTGTGTGTTGCCTCGAGTATTGCTTTATGTATTAACAATATTTCCTACTCTGGAGACAGCGTCCGATGCTAACGTTTGTAAACTATATTTGTACAACGGTGCAATACTATGTACATACGTAGTCGCGGCGGCGCCGTGCAGATGCGTCCCTATATATTGAAATTGTTAATGATAAAATCATGCTTCTTTGGATAAAAAATATCTATTGTTATTATGAACGATGGCTAAGATTTTGTATTTGACACATTTACTGAACGGTGCAATCTTAAAAATATTGTTAATTGAATATTTTAATACAAAATCTTGTAGGTGTGAAGTTGGTATGTATATCAAAAATACAAAGTCTCATTATTTAATTTAAAATATATTGCTGTTTTATAAAGTATGGCACAATTTTGAATTGTCTGTACTGTATCGAGTAGTTGAAAGGTTTTCGTAATTCCTACATATTCGTATAGCATGAGTTCGCCACGGTTTACATTTACGTATTTTAGAAGTGTGTGTTATCATTTAGTGGTGCGGCGGCCGTTATTGCGTGCGACATACCAAACATATCTCCGTTGAGTATTAAATAGTATGAGGGGTTTGGATCAATTTACAATGTATGACTTTTAATTTAGCGAATATTTAAGTGTTTTGGACACATTTTTGTAAAACGACGGAACACGGGAGGGAGTCCCGTTTTTACCTATTTGAATACATATACAAAGCTGCTCTTTTTGAAGTTTCTTTACATTTTTTACGAACAAAGTATTGGATGTAATTATAAGATTGCGTGAT
The DNA here is from genome assembly GCA_003671415.1 of Megathymus violae. NCBI lineage: Eukaryota > Metazoa > Arthropoda > Insecta > Lepidoptera > Hesperiidae > Megathymus > Megathymus violae. The sequence continues at coordinate 887,723 of PDGT01000078.1, read as the reverse complement.
GCGAAAATATGCCTTATTAACATGCTAATAAAAAGTAAATTTGTAACAGATGTTTTAATTAAGAAAGTCGTCTCACTGGGCGAGCTCTGCTCGTATGGAGCGCAGGTACGGATACCCACGAGTGGCGTGGCGTGGCGTGTTGTGTGGCGTGCTCGTTCCGTTGCGTTGTTTGCACACATGTATATTACCATTAATTTTGCGTGACGTAACAAACCTATACGTGACATACGCGTTAACGCCCTACGTGTGCTATTATATACGTGTGCTACTGTGCGTTTACGGTAGCAATATGGGAACAACGACGAATATACGGACTCGAGACCGGTCTATTATACCGCTAGTGTGACATATATATATATATGCTATGATTCGTGCCATATTGCCAATTAATAAAGTACTGACACATCACCAAACCCTTCGAGCTGGTAGTACCTCGCCTGTTACATGGTTATGTACGTACAGGTGCGCGACTGTGCGATCTTTGTACCGGCCGGTGTGTCTGCGAGTTATACGTTTGTGACGTCACCACTGTGCTGCACAGTAGAAATGCTTGCATTTGTTTATTGTCCTACTATACATTTGTGTATGTTGCTTAAATTGACCTACGAACTAGTGTAATATTTTCCAATAATTTAGTGGCTTCATCATACAATATTCCTAATGACATTCGAAACTAGAAACATTATAACATTGAATGGTACGTTCCAGGTTCGTTTATGTGCATTCATTTAATCGCTCGAATAATCATCGATTTCAGTTGTCCGATACTCCACACGGCGCGACCTAATTGATAGGGATACTAGAAAGTCGAGATTGTTTTACCGGTTTACGATTAATATGTAAAGACACCTACCGTGTGACCGGCGGTGGTGGTCCATCACGTACTATATAGTTGTGATAAATAAATCGTAATCCTACTTACTGCAAGTAATTTTCATGAATGTCTGACAAAAATTGAGTTAGCGCGATTGTCGTTGACATGCACGATGTCCGTACATTGGAACGACCTCTACGACTTCTTATCGTTTTATTATCCATCTAGAGTTCAGTTTAAAGACACGTTATTACATTGACGTAACTCAATGTTGTGGAGTATATTGTACGCTTGTGCAGTTGTTATCATGTTATTTCAGTTCAGTAGTTCTGTCACCACATCGATTATGTTACTGCATGCTCGTTCAGAACACGCCATCATTATGCTATAACTTTTAATCTGCCCAAATATATCATGCGTGTGTTCGTCGCTTAATGTTTGTCCGTGAGTTCATTGGCTTTAGTAGCTGTTATTCCGTATTACATAGAACAACCATTGGCTCAGTTTTTTATATATAATATGTATACAATTTAAAATGGTCATTGCTTTTGGAACTGAGTGGTGGAATTGAACTATGTAATATGGCTGTACAACATGAAAGCGGTCGATTGGTTTGGATTATGTATTTGTGTGGTATTCCCAGGAGCCGCGGCGGCGTTCGCGGCTGCGTTCGCGACGGAGGCACAGATCAAGCAGGAGCCCCGCGGTGAGTACAGTACCACAACATGTTACCGGATCACACGGCTCGCCAGCCCCGCCACCGGAACACATCGGAATGACGAACAACTAGCTGCACCGTTAATTTATCGAGTGTGTGCACCGTCGGGGTTGGACCGCATGGTTACGGGGAACGGCAGGGATTGATATACAGTACGTTACACGTGTCTCGGTATACAGCTGTGTTGATGCAGAACCAATTTAAAAAGTTTCAATCGGCAGCAGAGGAAATAATGAACCGAAAAAAAGAAATCCTCACCGGTCTCGGAGACTACGATTCCACTAGTCGATGGGTTGCAGTGTGAATTATAATGTGTAACGAATTTGCCGAAGGTTATATATGTACGTATGTCCCGTGAGCGTCTTCCTCCGTAGTGAGCGCACTATGGCTTATGGAGAGCCCTTAGGATTGGGGACTTTTCTTAACACCAGCTTCGTTCACTTAAATTCATTTAATATTCATCAATTAAAAATTTAATAATTCTATGTGACTGACAAAAAGTTGAAGGAGTTACGGCCGACTGACTGGATTCACACCAAAACATAACGGACAGTCCATTAGACACGACGGCGTCACTGGTAACGACAGAGTTACTAGCTCCAAAATACAATAATCAATTAACGATTTAATAAACACTAATTAAACGAACTAACTAATAACTGAAAAAATTAGCTTAAATGATTTTACAAACTTATTTTCCTTTAATGATATTGCACGTAGCATAATATTGTAAAAGCATGAACACGAATAATATGGAACATATTGTGTGTGCAGACGTCGGCCGGAGTCCGGGGCAGAAGATGTCTCCTCACTACCAGGACTTCAGGGTCAATCCTCAGGTTGGTGCATATTTCGTATTTTGTTTCCTACCAGTACATAGTTATGTTGCGTACCGGACAAAATCGAGATAAACGGCTGATCACCTCAAATCTCAGTGTCGAGTGGTACAATAGTTTGAGGTCGCATCGTCAAGAAAGTTCCTTCGACCACTCATTTTACCATCATCACAAATGACATTTAGGTCTCGGTGTACAAGAGCATTGTTCTAGAACAGACTCCATTTAAGACTGTAATCTTCATTGAGGTATTGAAGAAGCACATAAAATAAATAAAATATTAATATATATTGCAACTTGGATGACGAGGTCCATGCCATGTGCGAGACTTAACTCGGCGTGGTCTGTCGAAGGTCGAGGAGGACCGACAAACAGTAGGGTCATGCCGTTGTCGTTGTGTCGCAGCAATGGAACATGCCGCCGGAGCTGGCGGGCCCCAGCACGTTCCAGCTGTACCAGCAGCTGCCCGCCATGCATCAAGTGGGATTGGAGCTACAGTCGCTCAGCATGGACCCCAGCCCACCCAACATGCAGGTAGCCAGATTTTCAATTTATAGTTTTACCCAGTAACCACTTGCGAGTTGAGAGTTCGAACACATACATTTGTATATTCACTTTTGTGAACTAGGCTGCATTTTAATGTATGGGGAATTAAACGTTTGAAGAGTAAGTAAGTAAGTAAGAGTAAGTCAAGTTTACATGGTCCATATTTAAAAAATACAAAAAACAATTATTTAGCTATTCATGTTATTTTCGACACCAGCGACCATGTATGGTTGTAAAGTTCCTCATCCACCACCAGACGACGCAGCAGCATGCCGAGATGATACTGTCTACAAAACCCGCGTAACTCGTTGACAACCGTATTCTGCGACCTTCTCCATATTGGTGGCGGTGACCACATACCACGTCTGAAGTACCATCGGCTCTTTTGTCGATTATTGACATCGTTGAAAAACTTTACCGAGGACTTTCTTACATTACAAATAATATACATTTATACGGTAATGGCGAAATTCGGCAGACGTATTAATATTTTTATTTATATTTTCTCTATGTAAAAGTATGTATACTTTCTAAAATTAAGAATCATTAATTCGTTGAATTAAGAGGGGAAAAAATTGTATTTTCTGAAACTTACACATGAGGTATCCGTAGATATTTTTTTACGGTAATTAACCACTTAATAATGGAATGTCATTTGTCTACAAACAAAAGAAAAACAAAATATTCTCTATGCTCAAACATCTACGTTAAATACTTGCATATTATATCTGCCAACTTTATTGATGACATTATTTATATATGTAAGAGCAGGAGGTTCTCCTTGATGATAAGTTCCAGGGCCAGGCCTCTCACATAGCCCTGGAACTCCATAGTTCATAATAGGTGACGAAGGACGGTTGTCCATTTCAGATGAAACGTAAACTTTGCAGTCGATAATAATTTAATGCTACAGAGTAGTTTCTGACAATAGGTTAGAACTACGTAGCAGTAATACTACCGTGTGGCTCTTTCGAGCGGCCAGTGTAGAATGAGCTCCGCACGGACGAATGACGCCTTTTATACTGAACGGAATGGGGATTTAGTTATTGCTACACACTTGTAGGTACTTTTTAAACAATGAGTATTGATGAAGAAACTAGTGTTAACATAAAAATTAATACTCTGACGACCTTGCGGCGACATATACAACACATATCACACATATGCAGTATGTACATCACAAATTATTTGTACAGTACATAATTTGATCAAATTATGTACAATATTAAACACGAGTCCGGGCGACGGCGGCAGCCACGAATGGTTTGTTTAAGAAGCCCACGTTTCCGCTTGAACTCGGGCGCAGTCACGTCGGCGATGCTGAGGGTTTGGACGGATTTTTTATTTGCATAGCGACTCTCTAAAAGTGTACACTTCTACATCTAATCTTAAAAAACAAAAAATACCTGTATTCTAAAATTTTAGTTACACATTGATTGAAACTATCATATTTCGCTCATTTAAAGTAAACATTAATTGATTTTCAGGCTGCATCCCCTCTCATGCACGTTCCGGCGCAATCGCCGCATATGCACTCACCGCATATGTCTCCGTCCCCACATTATCAAAGCCCGTCGCCGCATATGCATGTCACGTCTCCGCACATGCAAGTTCTGTCCTCTCCGCACTATCGAGCCCCGTCGCCGAACATGCAGGTGCCGTCCCCGAACATGCAAGACTCGTCGCCGCATATGCAAATGCTACCGACGATGTCAGGAGAGCGTACTTTAATCACCACCGGCGTGATGCAACAACCGGTAACTATTATTTTGTTATGTCGATAGTCTCAAACGAGCAACCGGACCATCTGGCGACCTATCACCGCCGCATTAGGACGTCTAATCTGTACCACCGGAGACGTTGAGCGAGAAAGCCGCTCATTAACCAGATAACAAGACATTTCTGAAACTTATCTATGTGTCGTTAATTATTTTACAAAAGAGAACTTACAAATTTGTATCATAATATGTCAAATTTAGCCGTAGCCACAATACGTGTAACCTGGATAGCAGTCAAGATATCAGCGTAGAATAGAGTACACGTATCGTGAGTACCACCCGATCACCATTAAAAAAAGGTTGGTTTGTAACGATTCTACGTAAATATCGCAGATGCAGCAGCAGCAGCAGCAGCAACTGGGCCAGTTGCCCCAGGTGCCTCAGGGGCCGCCGGTGTCACTGGACAACATCCCCAGCGCGGACATATCGCTCACCTCGCTGCTGGGCTTCCTCGGCGCGGACGCGGACATCGGCGACGCCCACCAACCTCTGCACCAGTGACCCCCCGCACCCCGCGGCCGATGGACTGCCCGACCCGTTAACGGAGTGGTGTTATTAGTAACAACTTTACTAGTCCAACACAGTTGTGATCTTCCGCTACGTGGCGCCGCGTGTTTTACCGAATCACTCCATCGAAATTTTCTGCATGAGTTGCGTAATGTATATGTACATTCCAAATTTAGAACGATCTAAGCGCTACCGCTCTCATGGCTC
>PDGT01000078.1:773025-882307 GCA_003671415.1 Megathymus violae | reverse complement strand
GACCGCCACCTGCCGGTGCGGTGATGGACCGGTGCGGTGATTATTCTGAGAACTGCAGGCTAGCCGAGTGAAGTGAAAGTGGGCGACATTAATATTTTGGTGTTTAGCTGGAGGCCCATCGAGGTCGCGAACGTTACGAACTGGTAGGGATATGTCGAACCGCACGTCACTCTGAGCCGCGACGAACGGTGAAAGTGATGTGGACTCGATCCAATTTCGGTAGTGTCATTTTGTTCATGTCGTAAATATTATTTTTAGTAAATATTTCAGTGCACGATATATAAAAAAAATATATCGGCGCGTAAGTCAACAGTAAGCTATGTTAGTTTGTGAGATTATGTTAAAAGAACTCAAGCGGTGTGTTCGTGGAACGAGTTTGCAACTGTTTCATCGATGCTTTACATTTTTTTAACTCGATATCATCAACGTGATTCAATAACATTTCTACTGGTTTAGAAATGAGTACTTGGATCCAGCCGAGCTGCTGACGCGGTCCGTTTCTGTTAGCGAATTGTGCGACGTGCGTCGCCGGCCGCGACACATAATGTCACGCCCCACAGAGATTGCGAAGGAATTTCGAGGACGAAGTGGTCTTTCTTCTTTGAAGTCGACAGAAAAGCTGACACCGTCGATAAGGTTGCGTCATTTGGCAGAGTTACCATACGATATGATATAAAATAAAAAAAATATAGCGCGGTCGGTGTGTATGTTTTTTCCCGAAAACCGGAAGCCAAAAGCGCATTCCTCCGCTCGAATAACCTAGACATCTCGTCGGTTGACCGTGAGAAGGAGTACGTTAGCTGTGCTAACGAAATCATTCGGTCGATTAATAGTTTAAAATACATTTTTATTGACATTCTATTTCGACCTGTGCATAGAACAAAGTATATGTGATTATGTAACCGAATGGTTGTTACTCAATTTTTATAATCTTAAGGAGACATTTTTGTTTATACTTGAAAAATCAAAATTAAAAAAAAATGTGAGGGAAATATTATACGTAGCTCCAATGAAAAAAAAACAAAGAGCATTAAGGCGCCCTGATGTGTAGTCGGTCATACCTACATATATTGTTGTGCGCACGCTCTCCTGGGTGAGTGTGTCCAATGAACTACCATTCTATGTATTGAATCATCACAAAAATAACTATCGACGAATTGGACAACCAATTTGTTTAACTCTAAAAAGGCTATAAGGTCAACGGTGTTTATGCAAAACAAATAAATATGTCAACATTAAGATAAATATTTTTCCATGAAAAGATACTTCCATGTATGTTTTACATATAGAACCCTCAGATTTGTCAAAATAGGTATAAAAGTCACAATATATACAAAAATATTTTCTATACAATTATACAAGTTGAGAGAAAATTGCGCATGACAATGTTCAAATCGTTTGCATGTGTGTGTACCGTCAAGTCATGTTTAGTTTCACGATGGCGTCGTGTCGTATAATGTGGGCATTCGTGTTCGTTTTACTACTATTCTGCTTCCTTTATCAATATTGGCGTATATTTATATATACGAACAGAGAAATATGATTTCCGTATTAAAACGTATTTTTAGTTGTTAAGAATTAGATAGTTTGATATTTAAGTACCATCACAAGCAGAATTTATGAGGTGCAATTTTATATGTTTTAATACTATGAAATAACAATAGCCGTCCCAAACGTTTCTCTCATTGAATGTAAATAATATCTTTTGATAACTTGACTGTTGAACGCGACCATTTTTTTTCGATTTCAAAGTTTACTTTTGGTTTTGTGAACGAAAATGTGATTGCTGTATTTTATGTTATTTAATTAGGTTCCATTTGAAATGGTTTACGAGATTGATAAAATTTATATTCTAAGAAACATTGTTCTCGTGACTCATCCGTCGCGATAAGTATCTCAAATGTTTAGTATTAGATTTTATCTGTTAATTTAACATAAATGTTAAATTTAGGTGTCTGCTGTACCAAATATTGTTATCATATGTAACATGCTACAATTTTCGCGTTAATGAACGACGATTTTCATTGTTACCGAATTTACTGACAATTGTTTTGTTACATTTCTAGGAAATTCTGTTCAGTTTACATTACTGAGTCTTAACAAGTAGTTATTAAATTAATCATATTATCTGTTTGGTAGGGGTGACTTTAGATAATACCCACACGGACAATTCCAAACGTTACATGACATTCAATTGGTTGTAACTAAATTATCTATTTTAGATCTGAACAACTGTCGCTGTCCTGCAGCTACCGCTACAGTCGCGTGCGGCGCGACGCGTTTGAATCGTTTGATCAATTATGCTGTCGTCAATCACCTGCAGTTTTTATCTTATCACAAACGGTGACCGAGCGCGAGCGGCGAGCTAGACGAAGTTTCTTCGTTCAGTACGTTGTACACTAATAGTTCATTGTATAAAGCGTATAACGCTTCGATCGGATTCATAAATGTAATAATGAAAATATATCTAATATTTATATATGATAGCATCACCTCGCCGCGTTAGACGTGCAGCAAAATAAATTGATACGCATTTAATGTGTTGTCGTATGTTTGTGTAAAACGCAATAAAAATGTTACGTATACATGGATTTGTCGTACATTATTGAAAACCTTTAAACACCTTGCGGGCGCATGAACGCGAGGCGTCGCTGTTGACGTCCGAGTAAAAAATTACTCGTACTAGGAAATACAATTTTATTTGACATATAATTCGGGGCACAATTCATTTAATTCTATGATTGTTTTATTTCTGGACTATTTATTACAAATTGCTTTTGGCGACAGATATAAAATGAGGAAAATTTGGCTTCATTTTAGGTCTATAAAAGAAAATGTATGAAATGTATGATTCAAATACAATGCTACAGTACTGCATAATACAGTATAGACAAATATGTAAATAACAAAGACTGGTGAAAATAAATAAACAAGATACCTATATATATATATATATTATATAAGGTTCATTTAGCTTTTTCTTCACCACGATAAAATTGGCACTGTTGGTAGTATTAGGAGCTAAAAATTACTTGCTTAAATACTATTGTGTAATCACAATTTACAAGAATTACACATTTATGAGTAAAGTTGTCAAGTTTGCAGGATTCTCTGTTATATTAGCACCGATACGTCTATAATTACCTCTTTTAGTATAGGTCATACTGAAATACTGCAAAACTAATAAAGTTAACATGGATCCCAAAATTGTAACGATGCCGAGCGATACATGCTATGTCCGATGCTTCGTCTATGTTAATTCTAAGTCTATAGTCTATGTTCTCAAAACAAATGCCATAGAAACCTGAGTTTTGACAAGTTGACAACAAAGTGACTGTCGAAAATTGTGAAGTGAACTGACGTTGACATAAATACGATGTACACGAATATTTTACATGCGCTTAATTATACATACATACAGTGCTTGCAAATACATTGTAATTACAATAGATTTACTGTAATTTTTGCTTTACAATAATTCCTTTTAAAGAAACGTGATAGTAACTCTTAAAATTTATATTAATGAATTAAACGAAACGTTTTATTGATTGATTAAAAATGGTTACAAACAATTTATATGACGCCAACATATATAAAAACAATAAAATTTTGGACAAAATCAACTAGAGATGATAGTAATTTAAAAGGTTTAGAGGAAATTTACCTTAGTTGTGTTTGTGGATTATGGGTAGAGCTAAAAGAAAAAGGCAGGAAATTTATTGTTCAAGCGTTGTCGGTCTACGCAAACGATACAGTCTTAATGATCCTGTAATTGTCGTTAAGCATATAAGTTACTCTATGCGTTAAGCTAAGCTTGACCTTGAAAACTGCTTAAATAATACACGAGACTAATCCCTCCACCTTGTTTTTACTCTGTTGCCAAGATTAAAAATACAATAAATACGAATTCAGCACATTACGTCTTTTGGAATCGAGTGAGTTCTTTTTCTTCATAACAACGACATTTGTAAGAGCCAGCAATAAAATTAATGAATGTGATATTTTTAAATTTCAGTTGAACCTTATGCACGAATTTTCTTTAGTTGCCAAATTTATGTTAAACAAGCAAACTGCCCTTGCTTCGTTTCAGCAAAACCACCTTACGCTTAGAAATAGCAACCGTGTTGTTTTAGGACTGGGAATTTCACTTCTGTAAATTAGAATTATATATATTTATTTATAACTTTTTTATTTACGGACGGACTGAAATAAAAAAATAAAAAATATTGATATAAACACATTCACATACGCTAGTCGCAAGGGCTGTGTCACGGCGCCCCGCTCATCCACCAAGACAAAAGACAGTGTTGATCTATAAAATACATTTAAGAAAATAAGATGAAACATTAATACTTGGTAATACAATTTAAAAGGTAAGTAAATAAAATGACCCGTAAATAATTATGAAGTGCCGCTTACAGCAATACATTAGTTAACACCGTAACGAAATCGAATAAGCTGTTTCTGAGATTAGCGCGAACAAACACACAAAAAAACAAGCAACAATTTTAACTACTAATGTTTTGGGTTCCATTGCATTAATAAAAGCCCCTAAGATTAAAAAAAAAGGTTTTTGGCCGTATTGGGGCGGTCTAGAATACTCCCTCCAATCCCATGCTGGCACAACAGTGTCGTAAGAGGCGACAGAAGCCAGCCTGCTTGGTGGTAGGGCTTCGCGTATAGATTATATTATCAGTATTATTATTAAGTCATTAATATTATTACTGGTATTATTATCTTTCCGTGAAGTCTGCCTGGCTAGCTACCACCCTCCTGCTCGAGTCGGCCGCCAAACGACTAGTCGTGTTCCGGCTGGGGGCTTGAGAGCCAGTTCTATCTTTTTTACCTTCTTCTAATTTCCTGGTCGACAACGCATCAGTGATACCATTGGTTTTGCTGATGTCCATTGGCGACCGTGACCACTTACCATCAGGTGGCTCGTCTGCTCGTTTTTCGGCTATTAACATAAAATAAAATTAAAATATCCTTATAGTAGTTTCTCTCGTAAATCCTTAATGTACAGAAAGTGATCAGTTAAACTTTTATTATATGTATAAATATTTTGGCACTACCTAATTCAAATGCTGAATGTAAAAGGAAATTCAGTGAGATCAATATAAAGACTTAAGAAAAGGAACCGCCATAACACAAATACAGTAAACTGGAATATTCTAGCACAGCAAACTATAAAACGTCATGTAACTAGTTGTGTCAATTTCCAGCCTAACGATATTAAGATGAATCCTTAATTGAAGTATTTATAAAACCGAGCCAGCTTCTGAACAAAACAAAAGTGATAATAATTCTTGATGTCATGATTGAGCAAACATTTTTAAAATGAAATTTTTATTTACTGTAAAATATACTGTATTTTAGGATTAGACAACACTGTAATTTTAATAAAAGTGCAATTTTAAATACCCTACACTGATATTTCAATTTTCCAATCTGGAAACACTGCATATATACATTGTCATAGTGAATTTAAGTAAACAAACAGTAGGCACAGGGCTTTTTAAAATATTTCTTATATTGAAAATGAGTGGTACATTCATGCCTGAGCCAAAGAAAGTGGGAGTATGGGCTGAAGGAACACATATCGAAGCGAAGTGTGTTCTCTGCTTATTTATTTACTCTGTTATGAAATGAAGAGAAAATTATTATATCTAAATAATTACAAATTTCAGAGAATATGTTATTCCTAAGAAATCTCCAGAGTCTGTTGATGAAATTCCAACAATCCCAGACTTAGATGATATGCAAGATATGCTAGAAAACGAAATATCAAAGCCACCTCCGTAAGTAAAAAAATGAACTATAATTCTCCATGTGAAAATTTACCTGTACTATTGTGAAATTTTACTATTTGTACAGGGATTTAAAGAGCTACATGTCCATTGACCAAAAGACGAGGCATTATATTTCGTATAACCCAGTTTAATGCCAATGGTATATAAATGAATATCAGTAGGGTTATTTACCCGGCTGTCTATCAGGGGCTTTTTGTTTACCATCAGTTTCAAACAGGTTTTCTACTGCTTCCTAGCTAGCAATATGTCAGTGATACCTTCGATGATAATGCCAATGTTTGCAAAGATGACTACTAAATATCAGACAAATAGTACTAGGAATGACACGCGAGTTGAACAACATCTTGATTTTGGTTAAATACATTCCAAGCTGTACTTGTTGGGAGACACAATTTAGGCTAGTGGGTATTTTGCAATTCCCGCTGAGATATGACCATTATGACCGTACCATCAGCAAGCACGAGTGAATGAAACCACCCTTTTGAATGATGCCTAGTCTTTTCCCATTCAATAGCTTGAAGACTTCCTCTAATGCCCTAGTAATGTTTAGGGCTTAGGATGTCCCTCTGTACATCTCTTTGACCCCAATTTGAGTTTATTAGCATAAATTTCAGGTCAGAGCAAAAGGACACAGAAACAGTAAATGCACTAGCAGAAGTAGGAGTTGGAGTCGGTGGCACTGTGGAAGGTATTGAGGGTGTTTTGCAAGTGCTTATTTCATATATCCCTAAACTGGAAGAAGAAGAGCCAGATGTTGCCTGGACAGTAGACTCTCTGTTGATGCAATTAGCTGACGACTTTCAAGAATCAGATACATAGGTATGCACAGTTAGGTTCAATTAAGGCTTACTTGGCAATTATTATTGCAATTTTGATTAAAGTTAATCCGTTTCTAGGGTGTTTAGCATAATTACTTGAGATTAATAATATTTAAAGTGTACAGAGAGGGCAGTCCAACAGTTGTATATCATGTGCTGCTAACATGCACAATGGTCATATTAGTACTAGTATTGATATCTGGAAACATTCTACATTGCTTTACTTTTTCCACATTCCTAATATCCTGGTGAAACAGGTATGTAAATTTTATTGGAAATACTGCACTCGCACACTGTAATTTTTATGATGGTCAAGCACTCTACTGTAGATGCGTATGGCTGTTGCAATAAAATAAACTGAGTATAACATATCATGATTGAATATTTTATATACATTTAGTACTAAGTATGGACAGGAATTCATAACATTTAAAAAAATAGCAAGTCTGAAATGCACCCAGGCCTTTGTTCTTGTTTATGATGGAGGGTTTTTTTTTTACATATAATAAGTTAATGCTTGACAACAATCCCAACTGATGGTATGTGGTGATGAAGTCTAAGATGGTGAACGCACTAACTTATAAATAGCCTATTCACTCTCCTCTTGAAGACTCCCACATCGTAAGCAGCCGGGAACACCGACGGGGGCAAGTTATTCCAATCCTTTGCAGTGCGCATGATGAATGAAGACAAAAATGTAACTGCAAAGTCATTTTCGTGTTAATATTTTACATCGTACAATTTACAGTTCAATATAACAGGATCCATATCCCTTTTTCATTTAATTTTTAATAAGGATAAAGAATTTTCTAATTATATACTTAATTCAGTTCAATTAATTTATTTTTTGTAAAAAAGGATTTGCATGTTACATTAAATAATACTAAGTATAACAATGTCTTTTAAATTTCATTCTGTCATGGTTCCGTCCAATATAACATATCCATAACAATAAAATACGATCGGACAAAGGAATGTAATATTTATGTTAATGACCCTGGTGATGTATTGTGTTGCATAGTGTACTTATTTTAGTATTGATTCGATAACCTTATATATTCGTCTTCATGAACGTTATTACAGAAGTCCAAATGCGAACAGCAAGATCGTCTAACAACATGAACAAATATAACACTCGGTCGAATAATAGACTTATTAAGCTGCAACACTATCGGATTAAAATAAATAGACACTTGTGATATGAGACGAGCTGTAGGTGAAGTTGTATCGTCGGTTTTGTATGAAAGCCAATATACGACACATTATTAGAATGGACGCACTGTGTACTCTGGCATGATGTCAGTTACATAATTTAGAATTTGAAATAAATAAATTAAATAATACATTATGAAAATAAATTTAAAGATAATAGTTAAAAGGATAACGCCTCTACTTAAATACAAACGAATACTAAAAATAACCTGTAAGTATCGATGTTATTTTTATTATACCAGACAAATAAGGTGATAGTGGGTAAATATAAAGTGTGAGTAACACACCATTAAGCCGGCTTTTGACTATGTGATGTAATATATATTACATATTGAGCTATATATTACATCCCACGATTGCTGTTTACACTGTAAGTTATATTTTGGAACAGTTCAGCTTCGGTCACCACTGTGTCATCACGTTGTGTCAAACTGAGGGTGAGGCAGGGGGAGGCGCGGTATCCGGGGACGTGAGGTAAAATATACACCTTCAAAATGACCTTAAATATCGCTGTCGGTCGAAAATATATTTATAGTTTGGGATGTGATATATATTATAGCAGAGTGAAAGGTCTCATACAAAATGTATGACGAGCGATAAAATATTATATCTCAAGATGTAATATATATTATATCCCATAGTTAAACGCCGGCTTTTGGGTTTAAGTATAAAAATGTTGTTACTTAGTAGCTACAAACATGATTTCACTCCTTAAAACTAATTTTACCTACATTCTTATAGAACACCATGTTGTAACAATGTATAAATTTAACAATGTAATATTTCGCTAGCATTTTGCATTAAACGGAGCCCACTGACACTTAGGTGCTTATGTGAATAACCGACAACGAACAAACAGGTCATGTGACGGGAAGTGGTCGCCGTCATCCACGGATTGCCGTAACATCAAACTCGTTATAGAACCGTTGTCGGTGAAGAAGGTAGTCCGAGACTGCAAACGAAACAGGTGAAAACGATACTAATGTGAAATGGATATATTTCAGCTTTCAAAATGGGTATTAATTTATATAGTTTCACCATAACAAAATTCATATATCTCTTTGTCTTTGGTGGATGAGCTATTTCCGCTCATAATAAGTTACATGAATACTGAATATTTTCAGGACGTCTGAAGAGTCCCAAATGACCGATAATATGAAGGCTATACATCGGTTGCCGGCTTAAGTTACCACTCTTTAGATACCGGCATAACGCCAAATAAGTAGTCGGGGCCAGCCATGATGTCTGATTAGACCGCATGTAGTTAGGTCTGAACATTTACGATGCAATACGTTGTAAGGTAAGTATTGCAAATATGTATATATTTGTCGGAATACCATCAACAAAAACTGGAAGGAGCGTGCGGTTTCGACCAGCCTATCGACGTACAGAAGAGTCTCGTCAAGAACTAAGGCGCTGGTGGAGGGTTCCTGGGATCTTCATTGTAACATCCATAGAGGATCACACTACAATTACTTACATAAAAGGATACAGATAGAAATGTAAATTGTTAGTAGATAGTAAATGAGAATGCAGTCTGCACAATGGTTTAAGTGATCACTGCCACGCGTCACAACTGGATTTGATTACTTTCTTATTTATCTCAGTTGAGCGAATTTAACAACACCAATTTCGATACAGAATTTATGGTATGACAGTCCCCTTGTAATGTTGCTCTCGAAAAGGGAAATTTAAAATATTTTCTGATGAGCGTCCCATCTGTAACAATAAAAGAAAAATATATATATTTCATTTTATTTTGTGTGATACATGCAAACGAAGCTTACTAAATAAAACTGCTGAATGGTTCCTAGTTCAATCTCGTTTGGTTCTGATTTTATGGGACCAATGTTTGTTCTTACTTTTGGTTTTAGTCTCATTCTTAGATATATCATGGTTTTTGAAGTGCTTTCTTGTTCTTTCTTCCCAAGGCAACTTACAACAATTATAACAGAGGTATTTAGTATTTGTATTTATGTTAATAAACAGAAATTATGAACAACACATATCACTTAAATAATATTAATAAATTATGCTCCAATTTGTTTTACAGATAATGCTTATAGCTATATATTATAACATGTAATAAAATTCTATATATTAATATTACAAAAAGTGACATTGTTGAACCCAAACAAAGTCAAGAGCTACTACACTCGCGTGCAACCGAATCGACTCACCCATACAAAATAGACAAACAATGTGTTTTTATTAAAAAAAAAAAAAGTTTATAAAAGGTATTTTTTTATTAAAGCCTATTCTTTTACCTTTAAATTAACACATTTATCATTTTAATCCAATCACCACTTTGGAAAATATCGTGGCATGAACGTAAGTGCGTAAAATTTACTGCTTGCAGTACTAACGAGTTGCGCTGTGCCACTCCCTATATAAACCCCCGTAAGCAACGCACCCTTATCCTAGTCTTTCAGGCCGCCAAATCCGGCGGCCAAGAAACGCTCTCACCAATCCCCCGACAAGTTATCTTCTGACTTGGACCGCCGTCTGGCGGCCACAGTCAAGAATTCCAACAATATCAGTTAGTATCGACAACACCTTCAGTGTTAACAACAAGCGTATGCTCCCTCGGGAGTGCCGCTAGCACCCTATCCTTTTCTAAGGATGGGTCACAACCGATGAAGGCTTAGAGGCCACAAGGCCAAAGCCAACGGGTGGTGTTTAGTGGGTAGGCCTACGGGAGTCCCACATAACCAGCGCAGCCGGCTGCGTTGGTATGCTAGGAGCATATACCACCCCCCTCCCGCGCTTTTCCGGAGGGTAGCCCACTTACCATCTCTGGGCGCAAAAAAAAAAAAAACGCACCCTTATCAGTCGCTTATCAGAAGTTGACCTGAACACATTTCCGCAAGATACGATGACCAGTTCGCCGCCACTATGGATACAAGACCAGAAGAAGTCGTCCAAGTTGTCCTTTAAGTACAACAGGGCTTTAGCCAGCGAGAAGTCGCTCGTCGACTAAATCTGAGCCAATCTGCTGTATCCAGGGTATACAGAAGGTTCCAAGAGACAAATTCTTACTCTAGGAGGCCAGATAACAGTCGGCGGCGGCGTACTTCTGAGAGAGACTACCGTTTTATCGTCTCTACAAGTCTCAGAAATCGCCATCTCACCAGTGTTGCTGTACAGCAGCGGCTTAGAGAGGTTCGTGGAGCCGCTGTCAGTCAATGGACGGTTAGAAGACGGCTAAAAGATGCCAACCTGACTCCAAAACGGCCTGCCAGAGGCCCCAAATTGACTACAGCCCACCGAAAAGATCGCCTTGCATTTGCTCGCGAACAGATCGGTTGGACGGCTGAACAATGGCGATCGGTCCTGTTCACTGACGAGTGCAGAGTGTGTCTGCATGGCAGCGACAGGAGAGCTCGAGTCTACCGGCGTCCAGGCGAGCGATTTTCGCAATGTTGTTTCGCCGAAACAGTGTCCTATGGCGGTGGTTCGTGTATGATGTGGGCAGGCATTTCTGTCGAAGGAAAAACAGCTCTTGTTTTCATCCCTAGTGGAGGCCGAGGAGGCGGTCTGACTGCAGACCGATATGTGGAAGACGTTCTCCTTGAACACGTCTTTCCCTATGAAGGCTTCATAGGAGATGGCTTCCTTCTTATGCACGATAATGCCCGCTGCCATACAGCACGAATCACACGTTAGTTACCGGACGAAGTTGGTATTGAGACCATGGACTGGCCGCCACTCAGCCCTGATCTCAATCCTATTGAACAAATATGGGACGAGCTAAAACGCAGAGTGCGGACCAGAAATCAAGCGCCTGCAGACATTGTAGAGCTAAAGACAGTGCTCGAAGAGGAGTGGGAGGCTCTCCCTCAAGATCTGGTAGTAAGGGTTATCAGGTTGATGGGAAACCGTCTTAGAGCTGTTATTAAGGCTAGGGGGGGCAACACTAATTATTGATTTAATCATTTTATCATAACTTTTTGTTTTCATTTAATTTTAATTATCCTTTGTTTTTTTCACAAATTACATTTTTGTTACCTTGTGAATTGAATTCGAATAAATTCGAAAATATTGCGCAGATTCTTGAGATTATGGTATCATTTTAAAGCCTATGAAATAAGCTTTAAAAAAATATATATATTCCTATATTTTCTTTATTCTTTAAAAATATATTACACCATTTATGCATTTTGTAGACGTGAGTCGATTCGGATGCACGCGAGTGTAGTTTATAACATTGTGTGGTTAGTTCCAATCAATTAAGCTATTTAACAATATTATGTTATAATAAACTCACCTTTTCTAACTTCTATGTCCGATTTGAAAAGCTTTGTAATAGCGAATGTTTAGTGCCCCCGGCACACTTAAATGCTAAAACTGCAGTTATTAACAGTACAACATATGATGGGAGGATTGTAGCTGTGTACAACTCCTTTTTATTTAGTAAACTCAGTCCAGACACAAGGAAATGTGAACCTATGACCCATAAAACTTTGTAGTAATTTTTCTCATCAAGGCCATTGAAGAATATGATACTCCAGAATGTATTGAGAAGGATCATGCAAAGTGTCATTGCTGCACTAGTGACAAAGAAGAATTCTGTACCACCATTAAGTCCGAGAGTGCCAGGTCCTACCTGCAATTGTAACAAAAAATTGATTCTAGGAATGTTAACATTCATCTGAGTTTAAATTTGTAACCCAGTAAATAATATTTTTTATTATTTTATGTTGAAATTGATTTGGTATGGAGAACTAAATATATGATACAAATATATAGCATGTAATGAAATAACAGTTGAATTTTACTTACCGAGTCTGCAAGTACATTGACAAGAGCAAAAGCTCCACTCATAGTTCCGAACCCCAGCCCTGACACATAGGCAATCGCGAGTTTATGGTTATTCACTTCACAGTTTTCTGATATTATTTTTAGACCTGCCTCAGTTCGTCTTAACAGTCGATACATTCCATAGCGAAATGCCTCCTGAAATAATGATTGTTTGTCGTACACAAGGTTCTTACAATTATGTTATTTAGTTAAGAAGTTAAAAATAAAGTGACCTGTATTATGATTGCAAACACCATTCCAAATGCTAGATAAGATCGCAATGGCCACACCGCATACCACACAATGGACGCGAAGAGGAATGCTACGAGCCAACCAAATGCGGCTGCAATCATTATAATGATGCGAACGGGGTCGTTGGCTATCGTCAGCGCGAACATCATCAGAGGTGGTCCGAACGCAAGCAGAGAACAGCTAAAAAACTCTCCGAGAGTCATCGTGCTTTACTCGACTTCACAATGACTCCACTTACACGGCACAGTAAAATTTGAAGTTGCGAGGTGCTTTTCATACATCTATGATATTTTAATGAGCAATTCTGAATTGTCAATAAAAACATTAACGTTACTCTAATTACCAAATTAGAGAATATTTGAATTGGAATTGAAAATTCAGAAAAAAAATACAAGCAGATTAGTTAAACTGATTAATTTGACAGCTAGTTACAGTGACGGTTTTGACAATTTTGTATGCCATAATAAAAAAATGGGGTGCACTGGTTAAAATAAAACGATATAATATATGACATATCAATGGCAATCATAGGCTATAGATGGCTATAGAGGTAGAGGAAGGCCAAAGAAGCGATGGATGTATTGTGTGAAGGATGATATGTCTAGAATGGAAGTTACTAGTGAGATGACGTCTGATAGAGAAATATGGAGGAAAATACATGCTGCGCCGACCCCAAATAAAATTGGGATAAAGGCAGGAGGATGATGAATGACAATCATAGAGTACACTTTTTATACTGATAATGATATTAGAAAAAATGTAATGAGCGTTTGTAATTACTCTATGCACGTAAATCAATTTCGTTTCCGTTTATCTTATTCATTACAATATACATAATATTAAAATCATGATAAGTATATATACCATTAAATATATGAGCTATAAAATTAAAATTCGTATACATGTTGTTAATTTTTTTTAATATACTAGTTTTGTGATCATGACATTAGCGTTTAGTTTACTTTATGTGCATATCTTCGATGTTTTATGTTCTCCTATAATGAAGAAAAAATAACCTTTTGTGCTGAACCTAGCGTATGTACTTATCACTATTTCAGATTTGTAAATATTTTGAAATAATTTGTGTAAAATTATGAAAATAACATGCCCCCAAAATCTGCGAAAAGAACTCTCTGGGTGGAGTGTGAGAAGTGTAAATGCAGCATAACCTCTAACGATAAGAATATTCATACAGAACTGAATTGCGCAGTGGATCAGTTGAAGTGCCCCTATGTAGAAAATGGCACGCTATATTCGTGGTTGGAACGGGCAAGTGCGCCGCCAGAGAACGCCCCGAGAGATGCGGTCCTTCTTCATCCTTCGGCTGGGAGTCTTATGGGGGCAGTTATCGGTGAACCGGTGGAGGTACGTAGGGACGGCGCACCACCCTTGTTGAAACGTATGTGGCCCTCCAAAACCTCTGCTCCTCCAGCTGTTATATTACCTGCTGCAGGTATGTTTATATATATTTTTTTCACATTCTTTCTCTGTAGCAAATACATGCTAATAATGTATCTTCAAATATATATAAATAGCTTGCAATACTAGCAGTTTGGTACATCCTAACACCATTGATATTGCAACCATGTTGCTGGTCTTTAAAGTAGTGGTCAAGCCACTTGTAAATTATAGTTATTTGAATTGAAATGTATCAGAGTCTAGATGTTTTTTCTGAATGAAAATATTTCATATTTTCATTAGTAGGACCTATCCAGTTGTTGTTTACATCAGCCTATTGGAAGATTGGTGAACATTGAGTTTACAGATTGATTGTAAGTGGACAATAACATCCATCAGAATAAATGTAGGGTATCATTGATTGGGACCAATGAGGTCTTAATATCCACATAATATGTGTATATGGTACTATGTTAGTTTGAAACTACTGGTGTCCAATCTCAGTCATCCTTTTATGTTTGATGGAAGTAAAAATATGTAGATAAGCAAAATTAGGAAAATATATTTAATTTTATATATCATGCACTAGATAATGAATTTAATATTTCAGATCTCACTGGTGCCTGGAGTAGTGATAACAAAAGAGTATCAGTAAATATTTTAAGAGATCCAGTAGCCGAGGCCTCTTGTGTAACAATTAAAATCAAGAACCATAAAATTGACAAAGACATCAGTGACATATTAAAACACAATTTTGAAAATAGATTTATATCCATGGGTAGTATATTAGTGTATTATTACTTTGGTAAAAAACTTGAAATAGAAGTAATTGACATTAAAAGCCTACAAGCTACAATATCTGTGAATACAACATGGTTTGTTTTAAGTGAACATACTGTGTGGAATTTAGAAAAAAATCATGTCCAAAAAGTAAAAAAAAAATTGCCTTATCCAGGAGGAGTTGATGATATTTTGGAAGAAATCAAAACTTTCATAAACATTTCATTCGGCACAAATGGTTTTGCAGCAAATTTTCAACCTACTAGAGGCCTTTTACTTTTTGGGCCTTCTGGTATTGGAAAAACAGCCATTTGTAAATATTTGATTGATAGTCTTAGTTGTTGCCATGTTGAAATCAACGGCCCTTCTATTTTTAGCAAGTACTTTGGTGAAACAGAAGGTACAATGAAAAATCTGTTTTCCAAAGCTGTGCAAAATGAGCCAAGCATAATAGTAGTGGATGAAATAGAAACCATATGCCCTCGTCGCTCGTCAGGAAGCACAGAGCAAGAGAGACGTGTGACTTCTGCGTTTGTGTCTCTTCTAGATAGTTTGCATGAAGAAAGCAATAAAGTATTCATATTGGCCACCACTAGGAAACCTGACGCTATTGACCCAATGCTTAGAAGATTTGGCCGACTAGATAAAGAGATTGAAGTCCCAGTACCTGATAGAGCTAGAAGAAAAGAAATATTATATGCCTTGCTTAAAGCCGTTCCTGGTGAGCTGTCGTTACAGGACATCGATTCCATATCGGATTTAGCGCACGGTTACGTGGCGGCCGATCTAGTCAATCTTTGCACGCAAGCTTCTATGAAATGTATCAGACGAGGTGGCAATGTTATTAACAAGGAAGACTTTGTTGCAGCGTTGACAGTTATCAGGCCAAGCGCAATGAGGGAGTTGCTGATAGAAATACCTAACGTCAGGTGGAGTGATGTTGGTGGTCAAGCCAACCTCAAGCTGAAACTGCGGCAAGCTGTGGAATGGCCCTTAAGACACTCCGAGAGCTTTCGTCGCCTAGGAATCCGGCCACCCGGTGGAGTTCTCCTCTACGGGCCTCCAGGTTGCTCAAAAACGATGATAGCAAAAGCGTTAGCGACAGAGAGTGGATTAAATTTTTTATCAATAAAAGGCCCAGAGTTGTTCTCCAAGTGGGTAGGTGAATCGGAGCGAGCCGTCAGAGACCTATTTACTAAAGCACGTCAAGTAGCTCCCTCCGTTATCTTCTTCGACGAAATGGACGCTATCGGAGGTGAGAGGGGAGCGGGTGAGGGCGGAGTACATGAGAGGGTGTTAGCGCAGCTTCTAACGGAACTTGACGGCGTAGTACCCTTAAAGTCCGTGACGATTCTAGCTGCGACCAACCGTCCGGACAGAATGGATAGAGCTTTGCTGCGGCCAGGTCGCTTGGATAGATTAATATACGTACCACTACCTGATTTCGAAACGAGGTTGCAGGTGTTGGAAATAAAACTATCTAATATGAGTGTCAGTGACGACATTAACTTGCATAGTTTGGCGACTCGGACCGAAGGGTTTTCCGGTGCAGAGTTGGAGGCGCTGTGCCACGAGGCCGCTTTGGACGCGTTAGAGAAAGATTTGGATTGTCCTGCTGTTACTGTGGAGCATTTTGAGAATGTTTTGAAAGATTTCAAACCTCGGACACCGTCGTCGTTGTTGAGAGTGTATGAGGACTTTGCTCTCGGACAAAGATCTGGTTAAATGCGAGAGTTTTTAAACTTTATAGTGTTGCGAGTTTTTAAAATTTTTATACATAAAATATATTGTATGACTATATATTAAAATTTGTGAGATAAGTTTTGTCGGAGTGAATAGATTATTATCTAATAAAAAGTATGAATTTATCCTTGTTGTTTCTAAAGATCAGAGCAGAGCAGAGCAGAGATCTTAAAAAGCAGTAAAACCTCAAAGATATGTCTTTCTTATTATTTATTAATACGCAAGAATCCTTATGTGTAGCTATTATTGGCATATAATTTATTAAAACTACCTTAATCCTAACAGTCACTTAATACTATATTAGTGACAAAATCGTTCAAAATTTAAGTCCAAAGTCGTTATTGTAAACATGTTCACCTAGAAAACTTTTCTATTGACATATCAAGAAAAATCACCATCTTTCAAATTGAGTACCAAATGTGCTACATTCCGTCGCTTCGACATTCACAGAAGCAGTGAAATGTCGGTGTGATTTTATTGTAACGTTACATATAGGCGGTCGGGGAGATTATCATATACGTGTTGATCCATGAGCAATCGTATGGAATTAGATGAAAATTGCAATTTACTTTAAAAATATGTTAACTCCAATTTTCGTTTCACATTGTTAATCATGGAACAACGTGTCCTTGAAGTTATTGGCTCCAGTCCCGCCTTCCAATGGTATAATAAACACGGTCTAACAAAGCAAATTACACACCGCTTTTAATGGGATGTATCTATCAGACCTCTGAACGCCAACTTGGATGCGTGCGTGTGCGTGCTCGGTGGCATGACCAGCCCAATTCAGAATATGTTAGGACCGACAGTATTCCACAAGACATGAAAATTAAAAAATATATTTATCATAATTTTAAAACAAAACAGTCAATTCGTCCTATTTGGTTTCACTTAACGCTTTGGTTTCGTGATCGGAACGCATGACTCTGCGGCGTGCGACGTGCGGTGGGCGGACACTTGACACGTTAACGTATGAAAACGACTCCTAGAATGGTCTCTCGTTCCGTCGCAGTAGGGGTCAGCGGTGGGAGCCGTGGGAGCAGGGGGAGGGGGAGCTCCACACAGCGCGGCGTCGTGTTCGTTCAGTCGCATGGATCGCCGTGGAGTTGTTTGAAGATAACTTTATAGAATTAATCTGCAATTGTGTTTCTTTATATGGAAATGAGGATAAAAGTTTGTTTTAATGTTTGTCATTAAAAACTCGTCAAATGTGTTCCTTGAACCCGAAAATGACCCATGAATGCCTTTTTATTACATTTCCGCAATAAATTACAGTTCCGTTGTAAAAGCATGCTTCTGGGACTGTGTCTAAGTCTTTTCTCGTGTATGATAAATTCCTCCTTGAGCAAAGTACAAGTTTCAGAAATGTCTATGTCGTCACGTCTACTTTAGTAGATGCGGCAAAATCAACCGACCACGCCTCACACCGACCACGCCGCCGCGTCGGAGCCGCTCACAGCGGCGCTGTGCGTCCCGGTCACGAGACCAAAGCGTAACATAATCCTACTTAAAATTAATATATCTACATAATAATAACAACCCTACAAACACGGGAATTATTAACTTCACCGGTAATATATTTGTCATTAATATATTTGACATAAATGCTTTTGCGTCATTTTATATGTAAGGTACTAATGAAAACACCGATTATGTTAAATGACAACTACCCACAACATCCATACACGGTACAATTCCATTAATAACCTATCTAAAATAACCAATCCTGACCATTCATTCAAAACAGTGGAAATAGGTTTGGACGACACAATGCCGCTCGTAATTGAAGTCATTCACGTCACACATTACGACATACATATATGTACAACCGTTCAATGTCTATAAAATGTATATACAAACGATACTTTCGAATATAAAAGCTCTACAAACTAAATAGTTACCTGCACCAATTTTAGCGGCGAATATTCCGACCTGTCCATAAAGCAAAGTTACTATACACTCCAGAGATCATCAGACGTGAATTTTATTATTAATTTTATAGAAAATATATGATTATCTATCATATGCAATACAAGCAAGATCATAAAGTCAATTTTTCGCAATCTCAAAGGGTTTCATATGCACAAGTGTTTTGACTGTTGCATGATATAATGTAGCTGTGTATCACATTAATATCTTTTAGGGAAATAGTTTTTCCATTTTTTCATATACACATATTTTTTCATTTCCTTTGCGTTTCTTGATGATACAAGTTATTTTGGTTCCATGTTCCAGGGGACGAGTTACATATCTCTATCGGCTGGTATTTTCGAATCAACATATTTTATTTAATACGGTCTTTTAAGACCATATGTTTAATTTAATATTATCTAAGCAAAATAAAAACAATTCGGTTACATAAACATGAATCTTTGTTCTAAGTATAAGTAGATTTATCAGAGCCTTTAAAAACAACAATTGTGACAAATCTTTTATCTGTCTGTATAAATAAACGAGTAGTTATTTCTTAGAGCATAATATTACAAGAAAATTTTGTTTATTTTTAAATTATGTTCCCTAACGTGAGGAGTTACTTTCGCCGTTTCTTCTCCTCAGTATTAAAGGGTCTTTTAAAAAAGATAGTAGAAGGAAAATCTACTTGCATAAGCTACTGAATGACTGCATAATGTTATCTATAAAAATGATTTTTTCTAACATACTCATATTTTCTCGCTCATGAAGTAACATACTTTCATTACTACGTTGAAGCTTTTCAGCAATATCAATATTTGGGAAACGAGTACCCAACGAAATATAATTTTTACACCTATATACTAGTGAAAGGGCGTCGACCGGAAACCTCTTAACAGCCACCTCGGAACATCATTCTTAGTAACGTTGCATATGCATTTCCGAATAATTAATAAATTAATTATATTTGGAAAATCATAAAAATAGTTTATAAATATTTGCTACTCGAGCCTCACTACAGTACTAGCAGGGCCGTACAACTGTTACTACTGCGCGTACGCCGGTTCATTATCAGAATGGATCGAGGATCCACGCACATATGTAGGTACGATATGAACGTCTTTGTTATTAATTAATTTACATTTATGTAACGATGCCACCATCGCTGATATCTTAGCCCGAAGGTTGGCTGGCAGAGAATACTTTTAGCATTAAGTCCACCTTTTATATCACACTGTATTAGGACAATAAAGTTTAAATAAGTATGGCGGCGCCGGCGTCAGCTGATGGTGCACAGCGAACCTGTGACGTCGGCGGTCGGCAGTCGGCAGTCGGCCGCGATCAAAATTAGTAGACAGTAATAATAAATTGTTTGTTTGATATTTTTATGAGTGGAAGTGGAGTTGGTGATTGTAATTAATCTTTTTTTTTGTTTTAATTAATTTTATATATTGTTAACTTGAGGAGTGAGGTTTTTAATAACAATTTCTATGTAGATAGGTACTTTCCTAACTGTTCTGGTAGGCATTATTACCCCGTTGTACCACACCGTCCGTCCAGTAATTCTCCAAGCGGAGTTGTCCGGGGTTTGTAATGGTACATTTAGACAATATGTTTGTTCATTCGTCCAAAATCAAGTACCAAGATATTACAATCTACCCTGGTTGATATTTGATCTGCTAATGTTCCGGTCTAACTACGTAGACTCACTTAGAATGATGGTCCAAGAAGTTTCCGGCCCTTTCACCAGTGTAATTTAAGATTTAGAAAATACCAAATTATTCAGTTTAATCATTCACCAACAAAACAACAGTCCATCTTTGAAATACCTCATAACTTACACGGTTACCTAACACAATTTCTTCGTGTATCTTAAAAAAAAATTGTGTCTCAATCGGATCCGGTCTACACGCGCAAGATCTCCGCGTGTCGGTTGTAGCATATGGCGATCCAGTCGGGCTGCGTGGCCCCCCACTGGATCTGGTTCACCTCGCCCTCGGCCGCCGTGTACGCCAGGATGGGGTCCTCGATGGCGCGCGGCATCTGCTGGATGTCCCAGATCAGCGCTTGGTGGTCGTCGCCGGCGGTGCAGATGTGGCACGAGCTGGAACGTCAAGTCGTGTTTAAAAACAGAAAAAATATATTTAAATATATTTGATCTGGTTCAATCCTACGTGGAACTGACTTTAGACAAATGGAGATGTAACATAGGACGATTCTAAAGTACTTTAATACCTGCTTGAAAAAAGATAGTAACCTGTGCGGCGCCCAGGCAATGCCGTTCACGCAGGCCCTGTGGTTGTTGAGCCGGGCGACGGGCGTGCACGGCACGCGAACGTCGAGGATGATCACCTCGCACGCGTCCATGGCCACCGTGGCCAGGTAGTTGGGGTCCTGCTTGTTCCAGGCGAGGCGCAGCAGCGGCGTGTGCGCCGGGTCCTCGTAGATGATGGTCGAGTGTTCCAGGTGCCGCAGGTCGAACATGCGCACCGAACCGTCCGCGCCCACCGACGCGAACATGTCGCGGCCGCCGCCCGCTCGGCTGAACGCTATGTCGTACACTTCCTGAAATTAACAAAGTTACTTATATGCTATGGTCCAAGCGCAGGTCTGCTAGTGGTTTATAGACACACCAAAACACAAACGCGTTCAAAGAGGGTTGGTCGAATCTTGTCATTACCTTATCATGAGCTATGAGTTGTGTCTTCACATGTCCGGAGACCTCGTTGACCCTGCCGAGCACCTGGCCGGTCTCCAACCCCCAGATGGTGCAGGTGGTGTCGATGCTGCTTGTTCCGATGAGGTTGGGGTCCACCTCGTTCCAGTCGAAAGACGTCAGCGGCGCGCAGAAATCCGAGTTCTTGTTGTTGTTCAGTACGCACTCGAAGAGTGTGTACGGCTCGCCGGCGCGCCAGATGCGTAGATAGTCTCCTGGGAATTGAGACGTCGATAACAAGTCAACAAGAGGCAGTCAATGTTATTATTTTAGTAACTTTCGTAAAAAAAAATTCGTGGCATGAGTCATTTCAATCAATGAATCACTGATCACTGACTTTGTATTCCAGATAATGAAAATACATAAAAACATGTAGTCATGATGCGATTTAAAAATTCCCATTAAATTGACTTTACAGATTGTTGTAACTAAGTAGTGAATAGGAATTTATAAAGTTGTTATTCAATCGCATATACCATCGAGAAGGAGCTTACCACTTGTAGCGAGCAGGTCAGGATACACTCCTTTGCTGTCAGGAATCCACATAATTTTGGTGGTTGGGTAAGGATGATCAAATGTGCTTTTAGCACTAAATTCACTTGTTTCCTCATCCAGAGATATAATTTGGACCTGGAAGATTATACTAATAATAAAAAAATGTAATAAACATAAATTCACACACACACACACACAAAAGGATTCCATGTCATTGTTGTAATGTCACAGGCAAATGGCAATGCTGGTACTGATAATGATGTGATACATCACAAACAAACAACGGAGTAACTCAGAGAACAAATCTTTATGACATAAATGTTTATAAATTTATGTGATAATGTTTGGGAATTTTGATTCCCAAGGTTTGTCTTGGACCCTTATTATACATTATATTATACAGTTACAGCCATCTAAGCCCCTGGATTATTTTACTAATATTCAACATAATAATATTGTGTAATATCTAGTTAATATATCTCTGTATCAAAATTACTGGTGTCACTGAGGCCAAGAATATACTCTGACAAACAATACAAATTATGTGTTAAAATCCAATTACAATTTTTCTCTGGCTCAGTATTTTAAGCTTTGCCTGAGTAATTATTGAGAAGTTTCATTTACCATACCAATGTATGTGTTTATTTATTTACTAGCAGACCAACTAGACTTCTTTCGGGTTCAACAATTAATTATCACACATATACACTTGATATGTAGCCTCTGTCTATACTGAATAATGTATCTTTGAAATGGTAAAAGAATTTTTAAAATATATGCTGTGGTTCCAGAGATTACTTTCTGCATACACACAAACTCAGCAAATTTGCACTCTCTCTTTATTAAATTAGTATGGATATAGATATATGTATCCAATTTTAATTGTTTATACACCACAAGTGTGAACTGTATAGATAAAAAGTGTTGCTGAAGAAATAAATACCTTATTGTTATATTCTTCCACAAAACTCCCAAGAGCCAGGCGGAACCTCTTGTCTGGTCGCACAGACCAGTTCATGGAATACAGAGGCCATGGTGCTTGGTATCTACAAAGGGCAATAAACATAATTTATATTTTTTACTATGATGACATAGTGAAAATTTTAGAAGTTTAGAAGTAGTATTAAAATATATATATATTGTATGTTATGGAATATATTGAGCAACTTCTTAATAGTAGGATGTATATACATTTTGCAAATTTCTAATTGTAGGAAAAGAGAATTAAACATTAAAATAACATCTATATTTCAGTTATTTCACTTATATAAGAAAAAAAAACGATTTTTTCTCAATTAACTCAATTTGTTGTGCAAATTCTACAGCATGCGCATGGAAATATTAATTAACTGATTTTTAAAACAACTTGCAATGAATGTTACTGTCACCAATGTTATAATATTAACACTACACAATTAACAACACCATACATACACTAATCACCACAATTATAACTAACAAACATACCCAAGCAGTAGCAAAATATCTTGGGAGCATGTAATTTATTTATAGGTGTGCTAATTAGCAGGCAACACAACAACAGCTGGTAATGCTGGCGCCACTACTCCACTATATAGAGAAATACAACTGTACTCTTACTTGTATATTTCCTTGCGTTTAGTATTAGAGCTGGTGGTACTTGAACTGCTATGTGGCATCGACATCTTAGCTTGTTAATAATTCTCTAAAATAAAATAACACTCTCAATAATTACCGGACGACTTCACATAAACATCGATCTGAATAGTTGCTCTCAAATAATAATCATCGTTAATTTAAGGGGGAGTCAACCGAAAACAATGTTTATAAATATATGTACGTACAATGTATTTTGTAAGCAGTTTACAGTAAATACCTTAGAAGTGGATAGATTATAGAATCGTATTTCTTATAATAATCGTTTACATACACTTAGGTGATTAATCCTTTATTAAACGGATTAATGTCATTATTTATATCGCTAAACACATGTAACATGTAAACGAGCGTCAATAAAAAATGTTCTTTGACATTTTTAATACTGAGATAGGTATTGATTGAATGAATTGCTGTGCTTGTAACATTTGCCGCTTTGACATAATAATCACTTGACATTACAGTAAGTGTTGCCATAGAATAATAGATTTAACTTTAAGTAACTGCGTTCGTTTAGATTCTAGTACTTTGGCGATCCGCTTATAAAACAATAACACTGAAAACATCAATTGCCTTTGTTGAAAATATATTTTTTGCTACCATAATATTTAAAAAACGACGACACAACCATAAATCTTTCCTCCAAAGGGTTATAACGTATAAAATGCTGGGGAATTTGGAGATGTTTGCAAAATTCTCACTTACCAATATGGTTGAATTTTATTTAAAATAGAATATAGTATATCAACTGTGGTGTTCTTTATAACTATTAGATATTTGTTAAGTCTAATCTATTTTATATTGAATATGTATTAGGTTAATTTTAAAATTTACAATTACTTTTATTATGTTTCAAAATAATATGTTTGGTAGTCAATTTTAAAAAGCAAAATATTTTTGTATTATTTTACTAGTAACGCCAAATGCATCATAGACTCTCGGATACTGAAATGAAAATGCATAAAAACATTTTATGGTTTGAATAGGGTAGTAGTAGGGCAAGGCGGGTTAAGAACCGTATTACCCGCTGGGTTACGGGTGGCTTAAACAGAGTTGTAAAGAGGTCAGTGATCTCTGACAGACGGAAGCAAGTGTCTTTTGTTATTCAGTACAGTAAAACACAGTTATTCAGTACAGTAAAATAAATTAATGCTTGACAATTAAGGAAATAATAATAATCCACAGTGAAACGAGACCGGGTTAACCAGTATTACATATTATTATTATATTATTCCTGTCTATTAAGCTGCTGGACTCGGATGTAACAATATAACCAAAGACAATTACTGAGTCATTTAGCTGCGCATGTACTTTTGCAGTTACAATTGACCCACATGTTTTAATAATTAATGCACGTCACGCGCCAAACTCTCGTTAAGGACAACGCTTCCTTTCTTACTGCAATCATCGAATACGGATTGGTTGTGATGTAATGTGTTAAATACGATGCGATGCGAGACAGGGTTATTTTAGTTAGCATAATTGAATCAATCATTTTTTTTTGTTTCGATGGACTAGAGCAAACGATGCACGCTAGCTCATCAGGAATTATACTTTCATATTACATGGGGCTAACAACAACTTAATAGAATTAAGGTATTGTTGGCATTGGCTGATCGTTTATTGCTATTGCCCGCCAGTTTTAGCGCGCCTCTTTTGTGCGACAGATTTGACAACCCGCGCTACAGACAGCACGTGCTTGTCCCAAAAATAAACTTCTTCTGAGTACATAATCCCTGGGCAAAATAAAAAGGTTGATAACCAATAACGTTCAATATGAGTGAGACCAGTGTTTCAATTCACAACTAAATAAAACAGGTAATTCACAAGGAAGGCGACGATCTATAAAATAATATAACGTTGACAGATATTCACACTAGAGCTCTATTATATTTTTTTTTATTCTCATTGTGGAGTCGTAGAGCCAACTCGACTATTATAGATATATCTTTTCCATTACAGATAGTCGAATCTGGAATGTTTTTAGGAGGTAAATTAATGTGTTCTACAAAGCACGGAAAAGTATTCGAGTACCTTGCAGTGCATCTAGTTACTAGGTAGTTTTATTTTATGTTGATACAACTATGATCTAACGTTTGTATAAGGTCCAGGTGAGACACGCCACATTCCCACACAAATTACTATGAAATAAACAAACAAGTGAAGTATTGCCAGGGCTGGTCAGCCATTCAACCATTGATTTCGTCGGTCACATTTAATTTTTGATCACTGATACAAACATACATAAGCATTGGAGGTATAATGCTATAGTAATCAGATTAGGTGATTAATAGTATGTTGGTGGTGTATTTCCGCAGCGGCCATGAAATATATATATTTCAATCGTAGGTATGTATTTACGTTCCGTTGATTTACCGAAATTGCAACAGGCATTCTCTGCGCTATAGCCGCGGTTCAGGCTAAATAGACGCCGGATCAAATTGTGAACACTTCAATCGATGTGTTATTGAGACACCTTGGCGCTGGGCAGCGGCGAGCCAACTTTGAACTAGTCAAATGTTTGCAAGTCATAGATCACTGGTTTGAAACTTAGCATTTATCTCTTATTTTTTAGTTTCAGAAATTAATTACCAGTTACTTCAATAAATTGAAGTTACTTCGAAAATATTATACTCCATATATCTAATAACGTAACTGAAAGTTTTCCATAACCTTTTTGAACGCTTGTGAGTGGGAATTTTTCCAATCCGCATGTGTCTACTATAGTGAAACTATCGCCTTAATCCCACTTATTGTGAGAGGAGTCCCGAGTTTAGCAGGGGCTACGATTCTGTTACAAAGTTGACGAGTTAATTAATAAGTGATTTCGTTGCTTCTTCCTAATTGCCGGTTCTTATAATCCATCATCTCTTACTACTGATTTGTTTACTTACATAAGTACGGACACCCTTACCTATCTTTGATAAGGCATTGGTAGATCCTCGGAGTTGTAGATCAGTCTCATGGCTAGAAATGATTACAGCCACCGTTATATATTATTTGAACCAGCAGTAAGGAATAGATAAATTATAGAAGTCGCTGGTTAATCGGCAACGCGTCGCTAACTTTTAATATTACGGACGTCCATCAGTGGCGATGGAATATGATATAACTGTTCGTCTGCACGTTTGCCGCTTTGCCAGTTGTTAAGGTAAAATTAAGATGGCGCGATGTTTTGTACTTCAGTAATATTAAACTCAATAGTTGAGTGAGGAACTTGGCTCATAATTCACGCGTAGGATACAGTTTCGTCTATAATTGTATCAGGAATCGAAGCATAACCTTTGGTAACAAAGCGGCAACTCGCGCTTGTCTAACATGACAAATGTTTAACAGACAAAGCGTTATTATCCGTCGGTACTGCTATTGTAAACGTCGGGCGCTAGACGCCTTGACCCGGCCAGCGCGGCAGCGACTGAGTAATATACATATAGTTACGCCCCCTTCATATTTCATTAAATAACGCCAGACTCCGGGGCGTAGGTGGACGCTGTGGGGTACTCTAGTGTATGTTATATTACGTTTGAATCAAGGGTAACCAATAATTGATTTGGTTATTGCTTGACGAGACAAGTTAAAAGATTTCGATTGCAATAATGTATGCACGTCTTCATACCCATGAATGGTCTGCTGCACGGCACGGTAACTAAGGAGTGATGATACATGATACACGATCAAAAGAGTTAACCAACGCTAACTAATGATTATATTAATATAGCGGTAATCTGTAAGCACTAATAATCTAGTGGTTAAGAGTTCGACCTGCCACACCGGTGAGTCGGAGTACGTTTCCTGGAACGCATGTGAAGGAAAACATCATAAGGAAACCTGCATATTTGGGAATTTCCATAAAGTTCTCGAGGGCATGTGAGATACACCGATGCATACTTGGCCAGCGTGGTGGACTTTCGCCTAAACTCTTCCCATCTAAGATACGAGACCCGTGCCCAGCAATGGGATAATAGCGGATCGATGAGGAATTTGTCTGTTGTGTATTTGTATTAAATATCCGAAAAAGTTCTAGCTGTGTAAATGCATCGATCGTAGATCTTACTATTACAGTTCTAGTGCGTCTGTACCTACTGTTAGGTACTTTATATTAATGTAATGACAGAGCAGACTAAATTCTCCTGTTGTCGATTTTAATACCTAAATTAGATAAATTAACCAAAACGAGTTTAATTTAAAAATAAATATTACCGATCGATTGGTATAAACATTGTATTTTCGTAATATTAAAATTACGAAAGCACTTCTTAAAATAGGTCAGATCGGTCGTCAAACGAAAGATAAAACCATATTCGCTATAAGATTTCGGCTCACACCATTTTAACAACTCTTGCGCTCTAATATCTTAAAATTGCTCGAGATGACATTTTAAAATCACTAACTTACAGTCGCAAATGGCGATGTAAATGTCGCAATTATTTAGCCGTTTCAAGTCCATGGACACGATGAAGTCTTACTCTGTCGTCCAAGGCGAACTCGCCTTTTATCAAACATGTTCGTTAATTATTGTAGAATTTAATCAGCACTTTGTTGCCACAAAGTGACCATGCGCGTGATCGCGGCACCATCACACAACACAACTGACTATAATGAGGACATACATAATTTTGTCCGATGACGCTGGTGTCGTATACGCTAATGTCTCGCTGTTATTATACAATTGTACATGTAGTACATGTTTTGGTCCTTAAAATATATACACTGTCTATAATGCTTTGGTTACCAATTAAAGTGGCATATCCTGATGGAAGAGACGATAAAGAATAACGTGTTGAAGTGTAGCAGTGATACCTACATGAGTAACGGAATTTCGTCTGTTTGTATTTGTTTTGTGTTAGCATTTGCCAACCAGATTAGTGTATATTTTACGGATTTCGTCAATCCATTTCAAATCAACGCAAAATAGCGTAACTAAAGCAATGGACAACCGCAGCGTGAACGTTACAACTCATTTAATTTTCCACATCCGTTTCGTTAACGAGTTTACTGACGAATGTGATATTGCTGAGAAAAATGTCTAGGACGTGTGGCGGCGGTAGGTACTGTCTTACGTAATTAAATCTTTTTAATTGCCCGGAAAGATCAAGGTTTGTGCCGCCCGCAGCCAAACGACTTTATTATTGCACCGTTACACCGGTAGATTATTTATTGTTGGCGGCGCCAACGAGTTGCCTTGTGACGTAGTGGTCAAAAAGTGTGATTTGGAATAAGAGTGATTTGGATGAGTGTGATTTGGATTCGTAACCCTTATAATAAGAACCTAGCGTGTCATACTGTAAGAGTGAAGTGATCGTGGCTATATGAATTTATGTATTTATTAATAAAATTAAACACAGGACGATTTAATTGCGTGTTTCATGGACACACATATCACATAAATGAGGGATGTATGGATATGAATTTTCGGATCTGGATATGGACACGAATATATGAATGATATTTTACCGCTTTCGGTTACGGTTACGGATATGAAATTAATTCGGTTTATACGATTGTTTCGGATAATTTTGGTTACGGATATTAGATGATTTACGACTTGGAAAAATATTTTGTATATTTACAAGATAACATTTTGATTTTATTTCTAGTTATTATGTAGTATTATAATCACAAAAAAAAACAATAGCCTTAAAAACATAATAATAAATACTGTTTAAAATGAGAACGACGCGGCCAGTGTTTGTGTAATGTAGCGGCCGGCGAAAATTTGTCATTACGTATTTTATTTAGACTGCCGCTATATGAAATTATCCGACACTTTTTTATCGGATTCGGTTACGGTTTTGGATATATTTTTATTTCGGAAATCCGATAGTTTCGGTTACGGTTATGAAGCTCCATAATCCCTGACATAACAGAATCATCGAAAAGACCCAAAAAGAAAAAATATTAATCTTTCAGACAGTTATCAGCCTCGACCAGGAATCGAATTCTGAATCTTTCTTTCGGCAGGCGTGGTCGTTACCAACTGAGCTTGTCTTTTATTGAATTGTATTCATCCGGTTCTGATCGATATCGCTAGATAGGATAGTATTTGTTAGGCCACGTCGGTTCGGCAAACAGCTAGGCTTGTTTATTTTGCCTATTTTCATAGTCTTATGTCTTTCGGTATCGTAATGTGAGGTAATCGAGCGGACATTGATTTAATATTTGTATTACAAAAAAGAGCAGTCAGGGCTATATATACAGATTAAAGTCACGTGAGTTATTATAGGAAAAATTTAAAGAAATAGGTGTACTCACCGTGGCCAGTCAATATATTTATAGTAATTAGCCTTTGGCAGTGTACGGTCTTATGATGATTCGATTTTCCAATTATTCCGACACCATTAGGTACTAGAGCTATGTGGTGGGGTGTAAGCCAGCTTAGTTACCAAGCCATACTGACCGTTTAGGGTTAAATTAGCTACTGCGATCCAATAAAGTTGTTATAAGTTATAAGTTAAAGTGTAATATATTACTAACGCTACAGATGGAAGATTTTATTTTATGAAAAATAAAACTTAAAGTTGTTTTATGGATTAATTGTAACATCTATTTAACACGATGTACGGAGTGGACAGTCTGATTACAATAATGGATGTAAATAATAATAAAATTGGTCGCTAAATTAAAGGTGATAACTTGATTTATTGGTTTGATTTTGTGTATAATTGCTGCTAATGAATTCAATAATAAAGATTATGGTCTTTGCCGATTAAGTGCAAGGTCACCAAAATATGTAGCTGTCAGGTTCTAACAAGTTTTTAACATTAACCAAGGTTAATTAAGTGATTTCAACGTCGGAGGCTCTAGGTTCGAGGTATATGGTGTCCAAGTTATGAAAATATAGTGAGGAAACATGCACACTTGAAACTTGTCCAGACTGATTTCAAAGGTCTGCCAATCTGCAACTCGCCAGCATTGTTGTCTGTGCCCAAAATGCAAACTTTATCAATTTGCGAGCGGACCGGAGCACAAAAGTACGACATGTACTAATTGTGGTCATGATCTTTTAACAAAGTTATATTATTGACGAGTTATATCTATAGCGGGGTTATTCATATACCCATCTATTAGAAAGAAGTTTTTTTATTGGTAAAAATATGGTTGAATTAAATTTATTATGCACGTGGCCGCGCGGAATCGCGTCTCACGGGCAGTCCTGCTCACACCAACACCTGTGTGCCTGAAACAAAAGTAATGAATTAAGTATTCATTATTTCCAAATTCAACTAATGAATAGTCATATTTGTGCATCTAGTGCTTCAAGTTGAATAGCGACGATAATATAAATTAACTTGCGAAGTAAATATGATGAGTTTAGATAGTGTAAACCTCCGTAAACTAAGATGACTGGACGTAGTCGTATTTTCCGTTTAATAACCATTTTAACCGTATTGGGGCGGCTTACAATACTCCCCCCAGTCCCATGCTGGCAGAACAGGGTGTCGTAAGAGGCGACAGAAGCCAGCCTGCTTGGTGGTAGGGTTTCACGTAAGGATTATATCATCAGTATTATTATTAAGTCATTAATATTATTACCGGTATTATTATCTTTCCGTGAAGCCTGCCTGGCTAGCTACCACCCTCCTGCTCGAGTCAGCCGCCAAACGACTCGTCGTGTTCCGGCTGGGGGCTTGCGAGCAAGTACCTTCTTTCAAACTTTCTTCTCATTTCCTGGCCGACAACGCATCAGTAATACCTTTGGTCTTGCTGATGTCCATGGGCGACGGTGACCACATACCATCGGGTGGATCGTTTGCTCGTTTGTCGGCTATTAACATAAAAAAAACTGTTTTATATATGTATTAATTCCATTATTTTTCAACTTTCATTATAATAATATACAAGGCGGCTTGCTTTACTAATTTTGTTTTTTTTTTTAACGTTTACTCACTCACACCCCCGCACTAGGATTCCTTGTGTTGCGGGTGGCATGGACATACACAAACATGACATTACAAACACCCGAGACCCGAGAACAAACATTTATCTGTTACATAAATGTCTGCCCCGGCCGAGAATCGACTCCGGGACCCCTCGCTCTATACATCATCGTAATCGATGCACGTCGACCATTGTATAGGAAGTTCACTAATTCTTTTGCTTAAGAAAATATCGGAGGTAAAATCATTCTTCAAATGTTCTTTAAACGTGGTTTTGACTGTCTCATCAAAATTGATTTGATTCTTAACAAAAACTTGTTTAAATCCCGTAGTAAGTGATAATCTGTTGGGGCAAGGACTGCGGGGTACGGTGGATGGCCTCCCCTAAATTCGCTAATCATTTGTTGTGGTAGCGTGTGGTCGCGTGTTACCTTGAAGAGAAAGAGAGGGAAAATCGACCAAATTAGCTTATTTAACGGTGGTCTGCTCCACGTTGCCATTGCTGATAACACAGAATAGATTCATCAAACACTCGCCTTCTTCCGACTTTTTGCGTGGCGCAAGTTTGAGACTATTCTTCAATCCATTGTGATGAACCCTGTTCATCGGAAGTTACGATAAGATTCTGAATATCAATATGTTTTTCGTGTTGGTTCATCTGGTACCACTTTTTGAGTTACTTTGCATTGTGAGTGTTTGTCCACTTACACCGACGACTGATGCTATCTTTTTCAATCTTTCGTTATCTGCTGGTACTTCTGAACGTTCACTGGTTTACCGATTTATTTTCGGAATGGAAAGTTTGAATTTAAAACGCACCATCTGTTCGCAAGCGGTGGCCGGTCCAAACAGATCATCGATTGATAAATCGTCTCTATTTCAATAAGCTCCTTACTGAATGACAGAATCGTAGTTGGGCAGTTAACAGAAATATTAGCTTTTTTTAATATTACGTTTTGTATTTTATTCATCTTTTTTTTAATGCCTGGTTACGTGTTATCTGAGATTAGTTACAAGCACAAATGTTATAGACAGGACGGAAAAAATTAAGATTTAAAGGGCTCCACCCATTCCTCGAGTGCAAGACATACGTCCTTAGTCACTAAACCCTTCTGAACAACGAACGAGCGCCAGGAATGTCTCTAGGTCTCTGTTAGAGATCTCTGTGCTATGTAATACCCACGGTTTTATCCCGATCGTGTTCGTGCATGGTGCACCGTGGTTCCTTAACGGACTAACTACCAACCAATCTTAATTTCATCAAACCACCAAAATCAATAAAAAATGTTTTTAAAGAATTACCGTAACAGTGTCGTAAAGTTAAATAACGGTGGGGTTTTGTCGCCCTCTCGATCGTCAACGTGTCAGATGTTTACGGGCGATGGTGACCATCGTAGTTACCATTAAGTATAGATAGATTTTAGTGAA
This sequence comes from Megathymus violae, assembly GCA_003671415.1. Lineage (NCBI taxonomy): Eukaryota > Metazoa > Arthropoda > Insecta > Lepidoptera > Hesperiidae > Megathymus > Megathymus violae. The sequence goes on along the minus strand of PDGT01000078.1, from coordinate 849,432 downwards.
ATAACATTTTTTTTAATACCCTAGTTACCATTTTCACACCAATATTCGTTTTCGTGTCATGGCCGTTAACGCTCAGTGTGTGTTTACGCCGCTCTCTGCATAAATATTTGCATATCCGCATCTATCAGGATTATGTTGTATGTATGTATGTAGGGTTGAAAATGTGTGAGCTTTTGTTTATTAATAATTTTATTATTTCTTCGACCCTTGCATCGATTTTGGTTATGTTGAAATTTTGTATAAAATAATTAAGAACTATAAACACACACAAACGCGAATAATTACCGATGGAATTAAATTAAAGAGCTGATGTAAAAACATTAGATTACTATTTAATGTATTCTTTTAATATCCACGCAACAAACATACTAGGTTCCAGAGGCAGCTGTCCTCCCTCTCGTACTCCAAGTACAGCATCCGGAGGAACATCATGAGTACGAGGAGGGCGGCCGTCCACAGCGCGAAGCGGCAGAGCTGGTCGTCGACGTTGGGGTTCACGCTTAGTTTGTCGGGTTTGTCGGGTCTAATTTTCAGTTTGGGTTGCTTGGGGCCCTTCGTTCTTTTGACGCGGCATGGCCTGCGCGTCGGCGTTAGCTCAAACATTTAGATTTATTCACTCGTAGTACATGGGAAGTCATTGACGTAATTCTGAAAATGAAATTTGTTTTATAATCAATTGTAAATAAACAACGTACACAACGGATTCCCAGCTCCTGGGGGTTAACGGATGTATGCGACGGCGACCATCTGCCATCATTTGGTTTGTCTGTTCGGTGGTGAGGTGCAATCATAAAAAACAAAGTTAGGAATTCCTATATCTCAGGTGGCATGGACATACAGAACAAAACGCATTGCAAAAACCAAGACTTGAGAACAAACGTTTTTCTGTCGCTTAAATATCTGCATGGACAGGGTAACGAACTTGAGACTCTTCGATTGGCAAGCAGTCACTGCAAAGTCACTCACAGGGTCGTGTAAAACTAATATTTAAGTTTGTATTATATTCTGTACAATATCACAGTGAAAAAATTTTCAAATATGTTTGAAGGATTTATTTTCCAGTAGACACAATCGAAACACTGGGTTATAATCGAGGTCGTTTTTAATTACCTCCTAAAACTAAACCGGACCTGACTTTCTACAAAATTAGTACGTACATAATTCTCTAGTTATGCTACTGTAAAATATGGTATAAATTTAAATGAACAGGTTATTAAATGTCCGTTTCAGTATGTATATTTTGTCGGAACTGCGAATGTTCTCAACCGTGTGCAGACACACATCGTGCTTACACTGTGAGGGATAAACACCAGAGTTCACTGGAGACAATGTTCAAGCTACTCGGCTATCAGTGTCCCCTGAATGTCTCTCTAGCAACGACCACAGTCTCCGGGACTATGGATAGCCGTGCCAAATAGTTACCTGGTCGCATCAAACTTCTTCAGGTATGCAATACATCAGGTATAGCGATCGGAACACCACCCCCGCGACGACCAGCGCACCGATCCACGCTAGGATGCTGCAGAGGAGCACCTCCGAGCTCGGCCACTCACAGCACGGTCTGTTCGCTGGCTTCTTGCGGAGAAGATTTTTTACTTTACTGAGTAACTTGTTGTGTTCTGCTTTTGGGGTGTACGGAGAACATCTGACAGGCTTTGTAGTCGTCGATTTTGTCTTAAGGGTGCTCTTGACGGACACTGCTATGGAGGTGGGGTGGGTGGCGACGGGTTCACATGGCTCAGCGGTGCTCAGGGAAGGCGGTGAGGATTTGGTCCTGTTGCTCGATCCGGTCATTTTATGGTTTGCGTTTCATTTTTAGGGATTATTAGAAATATTGTTGTACTGTTTCAGTATTTGTCATGTCGTGACGGTAATGACACCATTGTTTTTTTTTTGAAGTTGTCAGTGATGACGTTAATAATTAAAAATAATTTTAAAGGATCACTACCACTGGATTTAAGGCAGAAATTTTTCTAATGGACTTTTAATCTACTGTTGTTTTTATAGTAATATAAAATTATATAGACAAAAATGAAACATAAGATTTTTCAATTACGGTATTAGGTGCATTAAAAATAATTCGTTGTTAAAATAAGCCAGTGCAGAACAGACAGAATATGACATTGGATTATCGTTCTGCGTAGAATAATGGTCCGGCTAGTTAGTTTAACCGAGGTTCCAATGATAAGCCGAGTAGTAAATCTGAACCGACCTTTTAGAGATTCTTACGCGGCCTCAGCAATTTCACAATTGGAAAATTCATAAGAGCGCAGTACATCAACCTAGTAATTATTCCGCGCGTCCACCACACCTTTGATATCAGTTACGGGAAGTATTTTGTTTGTGTACATAATAAATTAAATAACGTGTAACTTATACTATCTATGGTTATTACACATTTTTAATGTAAATTCTACAGTATATTAATAAGTTTATTGCGATGGACCAGGTTACTTTTTATTAAAAACTAGCTGTACCCTGCGCGCGTTGCTACGTCACCAACTAAAATAAACAGTGGCGCTATCTGTCGAAAATTGGTCGTACCAACTCAGAAACCTTCGTGGGCTCGTGCACAACAACTTTGCTAAAGATCATCATGATCACATGATCAAATGTATAGTTTACGATTCTATAAAGGACATACAGACAAACATTAATTTTTATATATATACATATATAGGTCAGAATCGACCTTGGATCTATTGTCTTATTCGATGCGGGTGTCGAATTGCTTCGCTTCTCATGTGTAAGTGCGTCTTATGTAAGCATGGCTGTTACATGACACGCGTAAGAAAAAGCAAATATGGCTTTAATATTATTCTGGTCTCAAAGTTTCGGCATAGCACCACATCCAGTATATAAATACAAATTACTTAATAAAATAACATCTGAAAATTTATATTACGGACAAATGAATAAGAAAAAAAATAAAGCTTTGTAAAGTAAAATTTAGGTATTATTTAATGCGAATATCCAAAGCTGAAATGGGTAAAAGTAATACTTATTGCAGACGCGGCCGGGATGTGGATCGATGGGTGAGCGTTACTCGTACAATTTGATGCACGAGTACTTCTGTCGTTCGGTCGGTTGTACCTAATCGTTAGATATTTTATTTATTTGTTTAACAACTTAATATATATTTTCCAATTTACAAAGTTCTGTCAAACTGCAGTACAGTTTGTCGTCAGTGCAGTAGTAGTGTGGATACATCTATGATCTACATACGTACAAATATAATGTATACTAATATTATAAAGATGAAAGATTTGTATTTTTGTATGTTTGTAACGAATAAACTCAAAAACTACTGAACCAATTTTAAAAATTCTTTGAGCATTAGAATGCTACGTTATCCTTGAGTGACATAGGCTATATTTATTACTAGAAAAAAATAAGAGATCCTTGCTAAAACTTCAGTAACGTGAACCAAGGTGTAAAAAAATTAGCTTAAAAATGTATTTCATCGCATACGCTGCGGAAACTATTGATGATAGAACAACAAATGTACTACAATATTAGAGAATACCAAGGTAAAATTATAAATATATCTCAAAAGTTCAAAACGTTTAAAAATAAAAGTACACCGGTGCGAAGCCCGACCGAGCCGTTGTATTGATATAAGTAGGTTAGTTGTAGATGAATTATGTAATTTGTGTATATGCTTTGTGTGTGAGTTGGTCGGAATGTAATAGGTGTGGCTGTGTGCAAGATCACGTATGCGCCACGCACGTGCGTCTGTCCGTGCATGTGTGTGTGTTTGTTTGGTTAGTTTTTTTATGCAAGCAAGTGTCGTTGTATTCATAGTCCTCCGATTATCGGTCGATAAGTCATGTCGGAAGTTTTTGAGCGACAATAGAGCGCCTTCACCTGTCTCTGTTAAAGCAGAACGATTGAGCACTCTTGATGTGTTGTTAATTATGAAAAAAAACATGAGCCGCGGCGGCTAGTGACACGAGAAGTTGAAGTGAACCAAATATTTCTGTAAAGTACCGACGAAAGTTAACATTACAAAATAGTCTCAAGACTTACTTACTTTTTTTTACTTGTATGTACGTACACAATTAGATAAAATAGTATTGTATTATGTAGTTTTGATAAACAATTATCGATTTAATAACTAATTATAGAAAAAAAATTGGAGTATTGAAAATATCGTCGATCATGATCATAAACTAAATTTCAAAATCGTCTCTTAAAGATTTCGTTACCGATTTTCGCGCTTGGTTTTATCTTATCGTGTATCTTCATCACAGAGGCAAGATCTAAACTGTCAGAGTATTTAGTTGCGTCTCCGTTGTAGTAAACTCAACGCGTGCTCCCTATATTATTATATCTTTGCCAATTATTAACCTGTCCCGAGGCCCACTATAGACATGGAATATTTTTTAAACATATTTATGTATGTTCGCTTTGTTACCGACATCGATCCCAAAACATTAATTTTTTACGTTTTGTCTATCTGTCTGTCAGTTATCTGTCTGTCTGTCACTATAAAAGTTAACATGGACATTCTGTTCAGCGGGTAATCTATACCAATATTATAAAGAGGAAAGCTTTATATTTTTGTATGGTTGTAACGAATAAACTCAAAAATTACTGAACCGATTTTAAAAGTTATTTCACAATCAGAATGCTACATTATTCCTGAGTAACATAGGCTATATTTATTCCTAGAAAAAATAAGGGATCCTTGCTAAAACTGCAGTAACGTGAACCAAGGTGTAAAAATGTGAATATGTAAAAAAATAAGTTCAATTAAAAAAAAAATCCATTACAAATAAATTACTTCAGTACATAAAAGTAAAAAAAGCAATTTTAATAAAAATATGTATGTTATAAAAAATAATAAAAATAGGTTGGCAAGTACAAATTTATAATTTAAAGAAAAAAAAGACGCCGTGGCGGGCCGCTGGTAGATTATATTTTGATCGTTTGGTACCAGTTGTAACAATCGATTATGTTTGTACTTCGTAGAAGTAAAAATCATTCCTTGAGCAATGTGAGTGCTGTTTCTAAATGTACCGACTTTTTAAGCGAAGCGAGGATGGGACACTATTGTCAATTATAATATAGAAAGTAATTTCCTTATGATGTCGGCTATCAAACGGACGGGCCACATGATGGTACGATGGACACCATTGCCCATACACTTCCGTATTATGTTGTTTAGGGCTTAGGGTAAAGCTCTTATCGGACGACTAAAGTGGTGACCCCCAAAAGGGTGACCCTTCCGCCGTTGCTTTGTGCATTTGTCAACAGATACACTTGCTAGTAACTATTAACTAGGTCATTAATAAATTATTTTTCCATTTTGAATGTAATGTTAAACGGTAAATTCACAGGATCAAATTCCATCCAGAGGCAAATTATCAATTCATGGGCGAAAATTTAATGTTGATGTCTTTTATTTTCCTATTATTATATTTCCGTTGCGTTGAAGTCTTTTATTTTCAATTATCCAATAAGAGACTCAAACTAGTCAATGAACTAAAGAAACATGCTGATGTTCACTTAATTTTACCTGGTTTTAACATAAACAAGATTACATCGAAAGAAATCTATAGTTACAGATTGGAAATAGTCCTTGACATAATCTAGATCGGCCAAATACTGAGGCAACTCCAACACGACAATTTAACTTAGTAAATATACATTGCAACATAAAAACCTTTTATTGTAAGGCTTCAAGGTATAACATACTGTGCTGAGTCGGCAATAGTAAGTTTGTTTTGTTTAATTTGCGATGCAGTCCACAGCAAAGTTATTCGAAGTTGTACGCGGACCTATCGTAACTATCTACAGTCTGAATACCCAATGCATTCGCTGCTAAAACAATGGTTACAGTTTGACATGTGTCAAGGGAATTGTTTTGGCGCCAATTGTGAAAAAGTTTGCAAAATGGCGGGCTGACGAAAGTAAACGTTACCTTGAAACTTAGATAACAGATAAGACATATAGTAATTGTTACTTCCTAGTGGCTGAATAATTATCGTGAAAAAATTTTTCGAAACTTTTTAATGATTTTAGGAACCCATTAACATCGTGGACCGAGTATGAAAAGAAACCATCACCCTATTTAAAGTTCCTGTGGCAAATTTGCGATCTGACTGGCAACTAATTATTTATGTAGTATAAACAGACTTAAAGTCATTAGAACCGAACGTAAAATTCGGACCAGAAAAGCAGATGTGGTAGAAACACAAAATCACCACAACGTTAGTTGGTGTCAGTCGTTACTTTTCCAGTTGCACCGTAAAAAATAATGCAGGTTATATATAAATAAAATCCATTTATATAGCAAGGTCTTATTGTTACGACATTTCCATTTTGCACTATCGCAGAGCTGATTCGTGATAAAAAGCTACCGCCACGAAACCCACAAACAAACTCAATAGAGCACGGAATTGATACTGTTAGCAAAAAATGGATGGCGTGGGAAGCGATTACGTTACCAATTTAGGAACCTCATAAAGAACGTTTATTTATTATGTTGCAGAAAATCACGTTTATTATTATTTCCGAGGTTTTTTAACAGCTTAGCGCTGATCGATTGTCGTTGTTTGGCCCGAATATTGTTAATATTGAATTGATCGGGAATCATTACAACCTTATGTGGCACTTACGATCAATTAATCAAAATTAGGTTGAAAGATAAGATTATGTCGTACTTCGCAGGGAACGTTGCGAGCTCTATTCTATTTCGAATTATCATTGTCACAGGATGTAACATTTAAGATTTTACGAGTCGGAAAGGTCGCTCAGTGACAAAATGGCATAAAATTATGAGTGATTCCGGTTGTTAACATTTACTAACAGTCATTGAGATTTGTCGGATCCTTCAGGTACATTAAATACTACTATACGCTTAGTCTGAAATTTGGAACACACACACGATATCACGCACAAGAGCGGCATCAAAAGTATTTTCCTGCATTTAGTTGTAAATCTACTGATTTAGAGGAAAATAATTCTCTAAATATGCATTTGAAATGCTAACTAAGGTCTCCTATCAGTAAACAGGATAGATAAAAATTAATCAATATGACATTTTAGAACTAATTAATGGCATCTTATTTGATTTCCGGTTAACACTATATTTTTATCCTACAATTAAAATATAATGATCTTTAATTTGGCACACGGATTTATACTAGTATGTGTTATGGTTTGAAGGTTACTGAAGGTTGAACACCAAACCGGGAGCCTTCGTTTAGAAGGCAGGGTCACTGTCAACCGAGCTACAGAGCTGTTTCAATCTTAAATTAAGATATCAGGATTGCTCAAAAATAAATAAGTTCGTATAGTTCAGAGAGCAGTAGGTAAATTATTGACAGGAACTAGTATCTACCAAGTACACCCGCGGCGTGGTGGGACAGCCGGACGCGAGCCGACCTTGCTTTGTTGCGCCGAAGTCTCAGTCCTTTCGCGTTAACAATTTTATACGTATTAAATGATGATTATTGATTATTCACACCGCTGAGTAAGACTCATGGCAATCGTTTCATGGTGTATTTCAGTGGTACGTTACGGGTTAACTGATGGATACGGTCTTTGGAAGAATGTGCGTCGTTGTGATCCATCAACGAAACATTTATTTTTGAATTGTCGATTATTTAATGTTTTTAACCCGTTTGTTGCGTATTGCGGAACTGTTGGAGCATTGAGCGTTCTCCACCCCGTTTTCCCAACATGGTTTTTGTGGCTGGCAGGAGCGAAGGAAATGTTTATGTCATGTGAAGATCTCTGATATGACTCAACAGCTGCTATATATTGAATAACAAATGGCGTCGCCATCTTAACGTATCCGTTTCCCTGCACTACTAGGCCTCTACGGAGTCATTATCTGACCGCGAAATGTGTCAGAATACCTTACGTATAAGACACCAAGATCCTGAGATATATAAACATTGGTCCGATGCTCAGGTCATGAAATCTTTGCACTCTCTAGCACCACATCTCCAAAGCATCTGCCTTCTTGGTTTCAATCTGTCTTGAGTCCACGTTTCTGCAGCGCACAGAAATATGAAGAATACATGTGTGTGAATGAGCCGGACTTTTGTGGTTTTGGACTGTCATTATTTTCTCATATTATCTTCAACTTGTCCATTGCCGATCTAGTACATGTAATACGTCGCTTGACTACTTATATGCATGCATATGCCCTACTATATTTATTGAAATAAATAAAAAAGAAATGTAATATTCCTAAATAGCTAAATAGACCGATAATTTTCCATAATTTTGCTTCGATTCAACAATTTATTTGGTTAGGATAAATTCAAAAGTGTTTAAAGAAAAATTAACTATACTTATTATGTTCAATAATTTCATATTCCTTATAAAATGAATTGGCCTCAGTTATCTGCCCATGTTTTTGATAGCGTCGACATTGCTTTCACAAGACTTATGAACTGTACGCTTTATCGGAATCGCCAATTCCTGTCGGAAACTTTTTGCCGAAATTTCATTCGTCCTTCCATCAAAATGGCAGTCGCTACTTTCCTACAATTATCGATCTCAACATATCTCGAGTGTTTCTTAGATTTCGCTGACGAGCAACTTGTAAAACTCGTGCATCTTTAAAATTTATAAATAAAATGTATATTTAGACTTCGCAAATAAAAGATCATGTTGTAGTTATGTAACATCTTTTAATGTAGATTATTTCATTTTGGCAGCTATATGTCTCTTTATTTCCTACTTCTACAAATACGTCAAGTCAAAATTGACGTCTCTTCAAAAACTTACTAGAGAAGTATTTCCTCAGTCCGTAATTTTTATCTGTGATATTTTGTATCACTGTTAGTCTTGTTCGTATGTCTTATGTTTTTATTTATAAGCATATTTATTGTTATCCTTGTGGTTGCCTCTTATCTGGGTACACTATCCTTGCCTGGGATCAGAATAGGGCTACGGTATCCCCTGCCTGTCGTAAGAGGCGACTAAAAGGGGGCTTCCGGGGTCGTGGGCGGCTAGGGTGGGAGCCCGAACCGTCCAGCCAACGACCCCGGGAAAGACGTCCGTATGCGTGGCCGCATACTGGCGTAAAACCAGGAAGCAAGGGTTGTAGTCCGCCACCCCGAGCAGAGCCCGGCGAGGCACGCGCTCATAGGACTCCGGTTGTGTTCCGTTGGAGATCCCGGAGTCCTATCAAAGCGCTGAGAAAGGCCACCGGGGGGGTGTTAGTGCGATAAAAATCCCACATACCCCGGCGTCGCTCCCACGGCACCGGGTACCTTTTGAAGGTTTCCCCCTCGTCAAAAAAAAAAAAGGGTACACTATCCTAATTTCTTTTAGACACAATTTACAATTCTATTGGCTATCTGGAATAAAGCCTTGTGAGTAATAGTTTTTGTATTAAACTTAACAATTCATACTGTATTCTAGAAGTAGGATTTTTATTTTGTAATGGTGTGCAGTCAAGAGTTCAAATAAATATAAATGTATCGAAACAGATTTTTATTTATGTTGCCAACCCATTAGAACCCGTGTGTTAAAAAACCCCTCCCAAAAAAATCAAAGATTATTTAGCATCGCGTGTATTGTAGTCATAAAACTGATTCATAATAAGGTAAGCTTAATGTATGTACCTACTGCTAAATCATTAGTTACTGTCAGTTTTGGCAAGGAGTGCGGTAAGGCCATTCGCGGTATGGTTCCATATGTTTGCATGTTCATGTAGTAACTTGCGGGCGCTAAATGCTTTACGTATTATCATTTCACAATAAACTTAGAATATTATATATTACATATCGATTTGACACGTTGCTTTTTGAGAAATGAATTCTTACATGACTATTTTATTACGCTAAAACGTGTCGTTTATGGTAAGTAATATCTGCCTGATCAGAGGACGAATCTATAATGTCGCTTTTCTTCTAAAGATTGCTAGGACCAGATTAATCCACTTTCGATCAATTAAAATATAGGTATCGTGTTAGTTAAAATAGACCGCTAGGAAATTCCAAATTTGAAACCTTAAACCGATCGCAACGCGCTCCGATTGGCCGAGACGAGCGACCTTGACACAGCGGTGGCAGTGAAAGTGAAATGGATTATGGATACACGGGCAACGCTTCTCTATAACTGAGCAGGTATGTAGATATATGTAGGTATGTCGATATTGTATCCGGTTACGATTGATCTTCAGTAATTGTTAATGTTCGATACAGTTGCTCTCAGATCTGTAAGTTGAAGGTTGCTTAACGTAGCCACAGATAATATAAATACATATGTAAAATTTGTACGGTGATGATACAAATACAGTGTTGAGTTGTTAGCTACAAATAATAATAAATTAGCTTTTTGATCTTAGAACTGTCTTGTCAAGAGGTCTTCAGATTGGAACTGTAACGGCTATTTAACGCAAAGAGCATTGTTTGAATTCGTTTAAAGATACTTAACTATACATACTATACACTATGCTATACACTACAACTATACACTATACATTTGGAGATGCTGTGATTATTTAATTTGTTTGAACAAACAACAAAATCCTCTTTACTGTACACCAAAAGTAGTATGTATAGAAAAGTTTAGATACAATATTTTAGGTACAAGAGGCGGCCTTATCGCTTCATTAGCAATCTCTTTCAGACAACCTATTGAACTGATACAGTAGATGGAGTACTGAGACAGGGTAGGGGTGAACAATTATGGAAAAAAAGTTATATTTGTTTACTTTGTCAGCAGAAGCGTAATTACAAAACTTGTATGGTAAGGTGTTAGAATTGATTAAAACACATATTTTTCTTGTTAAAAATGTATTAGTTGACAAACTTCAATCACTTAAATTTATTGATGTTGCTTTTAATAACTAAGTAAGTCTATACATTTTGTTTACTATACTAAGCAGCTGTACGAGTAGTTGCGTACCGTGGTTCAAAGAAATTTAGTTAGTTTTTAATTAACTGTAAAAATTTTCGGAACCGGTCTAGTGGTTTTCTAGTTTGCATGGCGTGGAACCTAGTGGTTAGTTTAAATGAGACAAAAAGAGCTTCAAGTTAAGTGTGTGATGTCGTTAGTGTCCTGCGTGGTGATATGGTTCCATGTGCCTAAGAACGTAAAATGAACTACACGCTAGGTTGACAGCCTCATCTGTCGTTAGGGTCCGACAAATGTCAAAAGTCGCGTGTGACCATGATCGAAGTAAATGGACCGAAATAATATCAGTATAACGTATGAAACTTGAGAGTGTTTGGTACGGTTACAAAAGTTACAAACTTTTATTATTGCTTTCTATAAATATCTAAAAGGATGTCTAAAAGGAAGCCTATTTTGTTTGGCACATTTATTTACATCTATTCCACTGAAGGACGCCTCAGTATTGAGGAGGCCTAGAGTATATTCCGCCACATTCCTCCAGAGCGGATTGGTAGAGAGGCCAGTAGTCAAACCGAGTGTCGGTAGTTCTGCCACTTACAGCTCACCGACATGGAGGCTTTTTTTTTTGCGCCCAGAAGATGGAAAATGGGCTACCCTCCGGAAAAGCGCGGGAGGGGGGTGGCGAATGCTCATAGCATACCAGCGCAGCCGGCTGCGCTGGTTATGTGGGACTCCCGAGAAACCTAGGGGCCTACCCACTAAACACCACCCGAGTTGGCTTTCCCCTTGTGGCCTCTAAGCCTCCATCGGAAGCGACCCATCCTTAGAGAAGGAAAGGGTGCTAGCGGCACTCCCGAGGGAGCATACGCTTGTTGTAACACTGAAGGTGTTGTCGAATGGAGAGACTATGTGGCATCTTAAGGATGCTACTAACTGTTATGATTTGAGTTTTTAACTGTGGGCTGCCAGACGGCAGTCCAAGTCAGAAGATATCTTGTCAGGGGGATCTGTGAGGGCGTTTCTTGGCCTCCGGATTTGGTGACCTGTAAGACTAGGTGCGGTGTAATCCGCTGCCTGTCTGATTAATGGAAACATGGAGGCTTGAAATCTGACGATAACAATCAGGATCGATCGCTTCACGTGCAGCGATCACCTATCCAAGCGACCACCGCGCTGCAGTTGCCGAAGACATGAGCCGCGGGGTCGCGAGGGTTCCATTTAGCACTGGTTAATACAATCTGTTTGATGAATAATGCATCGAGCGCTCGGTGCATGCTCGGCGGGGTTGGCGCGTTTCGCAACCGGCAGTGTCGAGTTAACTAATCATTGTAATCGGTGCCGGTAGAGAACACCGAAACGGTGGTTTGGGTGGCGTGTCGACGAATCACTGGTTCATTAGGTTCTACAATAGCAAGTTTGCGTGAATATACATTTATGCAGTTTTATGTAGATTATGTAAGCTGGGTGGCTCTTCTGCCGCATTTGGCCGCTTGTAAATTCACTTTTCTTTACTTCGTATTAATTATAATAATAAATAACAGTTAATTTTAACAGTTATTTTGTTATCTATCGAATTTTGTCTATCTATCTGACTAGTTATCACACTAATCACTGAAGAAATTTAGATGATACTTGGTGTTTTTATAAGTTATATTACGGTTATATGATCAAGAATATTTTTTATCACGGGAAAAGCGATCTGTTCAGGCGGTAGGAATTTAATTTGATATAGACGTTCGATTAAAAGGTGAGGAAATAACATTTTGCAGCTGCAGCTATTATGACAAATTAGTATGTTATTTTATAATGTTAATTCACAAAACTAGAAATATCCATTCCTAAAACAATACAGGTGGCAAATGTAGGGCGCAGGTTTTAGGTAATACTGCGAGTATAAATATAATTTCCCTTAGATGTACTCAAGTACTCAGGTCTAATGAAGTATACGTATTCAGTAATAAGTAGCAATAGTTTTCAAAAACTTATGTGCGACTTTTAAGAATTTCATAAGTACGTTGGTCACTTGCAAAACCTTAATTTTTTAAACGCTCACACACTCACAGCCCGGCACTGGGAATCCTTTTGTTGCTGTGGCACAGAGAAAACAAATAAGGCATCAAAATATCCACGACCTGAGAACAAACATTCATCCGTCTCACAGATGTCTCTACTAACTGGGTTACGGTTCGATAAAAATCCCTTTAAAAATCTATACTGATAATACCCTTTATACCTTGAAGGATGACATTCGAACAATTCACCAGGGTAATCATTGAAGTTTCATCGTCATCATCTAAAAAATCTGGTGTCGAATGAAATATTAAATTGCCTGTGTAAATTTGGTCTTTCAAAAAACCTTTAAAACGATGTTTCGTCTGTTCACGTTGAGAGCCGATTTCGTGTTAATTTGAACGAAGTTTTATGTTTAAAACTGGTTTAAGCGTAACGAGGTAAGTTCGTGCATCGATAAAAGTTATTTAGCAATTTTAATTATTCGCAAGACTTTAGCATCTTTAAATTTTATCGTAGATACATTTGTAACGAAAACTTTGTATGCGTTTTTTATATTGATATCTCTGTAGATACATAATTTACGCTGGAATAGGAAGACCGTTAATTAACATTTTTATAATGTATTAATTAGCCGTATTGGGACGGGCTAGGACACTCCCCCCAGTCCCGCGCTGGTAGAACAGGGTGTCGGAAGAGGCGACAGAAGCCAGCTTGCTTAGTGGTACGGCTTCGCATAAGCATTATATTATCAGTATTATTATTGAATCATTAATATTATTACTGGTATTATTATCTTTCCATGCAGCCTGCCTGGCTAGCTACCTTCCTCCTGCCTGAGTCAGCCGCCAAACGTCTCGTCGTATTCCGGCTGGAGGCTTGAGTGCCAGCACCTTCTTTCTTACCTTCTCATTTTCTGGCTGGCATCGCATCAGTGATACCTTTGGACTTGCCGATATCCATAGGCGACGGTGATCACTTACCATCAGGTGGCTCGTCTGCTCATTTATCGGCTATTAACATAAAAAAAATAATTATTAGGATTATTAGGACAAAATGATAAATCTGGATATTAGTAGATTACATACGCCCAGTTTGGGACCGTACGCAAAACGTATAAAAGAATAGCATTTAACTTGGACAAATATCGAGCTATCTTCCTTCATTCCTTCATTTGTATTTTTATTTATCACGTAGGTATTTTGATTTGATTTTTTGATGTCTTTGATCTTTTCAATCATTTCGGGCTGATCGGGTGGAACAAGTAATGTAGTTTGCACGTTCTTTTATAATTTTTCATAAAAATCACTCAGTGCTGCAAGATGGAGTAATAGTACTGAGACTGGTACATATAGCCCACTATCTATCTGGTGTCTGTACCTTTATTTCATTGTTATTTTATTTTCTTAATGTATTATTTCTTCGTATTAGAAAGTAATTATCACTTGCGTAAGTAAACGAAAACATTATGAGTCAATCTTAAGCAGATTGAAGATAGTTAAACTTAGTTCTCTGTAGTTTTCTGATATTTGTGGTATCTGTCAATTCACACTTGGCTTTATTCCTCTCGTTGTGAGATGACATGCGAGGTGAGACAGTTTAAGGTTGTGATGACTCGGAAAGAACAGGTAGGAAGGTAGAAATTTATATTGAAATATATTTCATTTATTGCGATAAATCTTCTCCTTGCTTGAACTTTTGTTAAAGTATGTTGATGTAACAGGTTGTTTGCTTATAAAATGTTTTAACAAGAAACCATGCATTAAAACCTTGATAGAAAATGCCTTATAAATTTCCCGATCACTTCCTAATATCCTTACTAGGGGTTATAGAAGTAGCGGCTGTTGGATTAGGAAATTTATTCGCTTCCTACTAAGACCGTCCATTTTTTACAATATTTTATGTAGTTCAAATTTGAGAGCTAAGTTTACGTCGTGTGTAATGTCGTCGTGTGTTAGGGTCGAAGAATATTCTAATCGATCGGCTCGAATTTTTCTTAGAATTAAAGGTTTTTAAGGCCATGCCGCGTGAGTTTTTGAGTTGTTTTGTCCGACACGTCTATGTCAAATTCGTAGATATGCCACATCTTTCTTGCTTCATGGTTTAATCGATAATTATCTTCAAAAAGTCAGATCGTAATCTAACGCGGGAGACCTTTGAAGTGCTCAACTATCTATGGTTTTTATTTTCACATCTTTAAGATGGTCTGTGGAGTAAGTGTCCGATTGTTGCTTTTCTTTTTCGTTGTTCCCTCGTTCGAGTCCGTGTTATCGTTATTTATTGCCGCGAGTACATCGAGTGTACCTTGCCACGGCACGACTCCGGCGTCCATTACTCTCTGCCCACACCATCCGATAGCTATCTCAACATCGCCCTCTTTACACAATATTTTTTATCTGTAGACAATTTCATAATGTATAGAATACTGGATATGTTCATCGCTATTGTTTGAAGCAGTGCACGTTGTATAAAAATAAGTTTTTAACGTATTCGGAATGGTTTTATTTTGATATTTTACTACTAGCTATAAATATGAATGATAATAATTAATATTTGAAAAAACAAGACAATTTTTGTAATGTGTAAAAACTTACTGTAAAATATTATCTTAAATACATGAAACAATGATAAAACATGATATTGTTTTCAATAAAGTAATTAATAGGGATAGTGGTGCAACGAAGGGCTTTCTTCAGTTAGACGAACTGTTTAGGTAGTATTTATTTAAAGTTTGAAGGCACAGCATTACAATCGGATGTTTCAATTGAATATAGATTCTGAAGAAGTCTCTGGTCCCACATTGACGTAAACAAAGTCAACAGACATATTAATCGTCATTGAAATATGAAAATTTATTGAGTAGGTACT
Organism: Megathymus violae; assembly: GCA_003671415.1. NCBI lineage: Eukaryota > Metazoa > Arthropoda > Insecta > Lepidoptera > Hesperiidae > Megathymus > Megathymus violae. The sequence goes on along the minus strand of PDGT01000078.1, from coordinate 833,727 downwards.
TAGTGTAAAAAGTCACTGAGCGCGCATAACTTTTCCATCCCCAAATTTGTAAAACTGATTCAGGATTGTCCAACAAGGAAGCGTTACATCCAGATCGATCGGGTTCGTCCAGTGAAAACTCAACCGTAATTAATATAATAATAGTTTGGGGGGGCGGGTATAAAGTGCGCGCTTGGCCGCGGCCGCCATTCGCCGCGGGAACCTCCGCGCTTGCGCCCGACTCGCGAGTGATAGTGACAAGTGACAGTTGACCCACAAAATGTCCGCCAAAATTTACGTAAGTGTCAAAATAAGTGTTTAATAGCAATGTGGTTTCCGAGCACCGAACGGATTTTTTCTTTTCAAGTGAAGTGCTTTGTGGCAACGTATTCAATCGGTCCGACCCTTTGAGCAGTTCGCGGGTGGTTGTAAACCACATTTCTATTGATTGTCGCATGTGAACTTATTTATATATGGGTCGAGGTTCGCGCTCGCCAGCGGAATGTCAGATGTATATGTAACACGCTAAATACACATTTAACCTGAATGTAATGTTTATTCAAGGTTTCAGAATTTTCGCACGACTGCAGCTTTGCTCAAGCTTTTCGTCTTTTGTTCGTACTTTGCGGTTCTGAAACGTTGTAGCGGTCGGCGATAGTTGTGGTAAAAATTAATCAGAGGGTTTGATTCCTTAAGCACATAATGGTGCTGCTTTTGTAAAAAAAACTATCAAACTGCGCTTATTGGTCCTAAAAGAAAAAAAATTTTTTGAAATTACTTAAACCTATGTATTGTACGAAAATAATAATGGAGTAAGATTATAAAAAAAAACCCTCCTTTAATGCTTTCTCTACCTAGCGTGCATATAGTATACTGTTATGATTAATTGAATAAATTTGAAGTAAGGTTGGAGCAATTGTACAATCGATGCGTGATTCAAAACGAAACAACCATTGAAGTTGATCCGCGGGTCGTGTGAAATGGGTTTGGTATTTTAGATACGCTATGGTTAATATTGTTTTTGTATTTAATTCAATTAAAATATGGTTACTTATAATAAATACGTTTTGTTTAATATAACTGAATAACGGTTAAAAAAATTTTCGGATTGCCTTTTATGTATTTTTTTAATGAAAAAACTCATTTAATAATTATTATATAAATACAGTACCTCTTAGGTATGGTTTTCGGGAATCTTTGTTTTATGTCTTCGTTGTCGTATTAATGTTTAGGGAAGTATGAAGAATAGCGAGAGCCATTTATAAAGTTGTTGCACAGTGAATCTTTGTGAACACTAAGGAACATTAAGATCGCATACAGCATAGTATATCTTATCTAGGTAAAAATAACGAATTAAAAATTAGACATTCATATACGTACTTCATCTTATGTCCTTACCTCTGTCGTAAAAGGTTTAGTTCTATCGAGACAGTAACAGTGAGCAGTTGCAGGGCTAACTGGCCTATCATGTAGGTATATTTGGCAACAGCATTTGGCCTAGGTCTAGACTGCCTGCAGTACTAGAAAGGACAATATCGCGTCGGGTCGTTCACCTCACAACTTTAGAATAATTTATGGAAATTATCAATGGCTTCTACGTTCAATGAGGGGGTATTCCATAATCGTACTTTTTTATTTTTAAGAAATATCCTTCAACATTGTGTGCACGTGTATTCTTTGTAATATTTGTTTAGTTTATCACATTAGGGGTATAGGTAGATTTTTAATATGTATATCATATTTGTTGTCGTCTTATCATATATCTTAAGTCCACCACAAAGACAAATCTGAACATATTTGCAACATAATTATTAATGTTAAACGTAAATTAATTTTTAAAAACATTGTATTTTAACTTTTGCTTCCATGAGACCTTGTGTATTCAGAAGGCTGTTAAGACATAACATATTTATTAATGTTTGTACGTACGTGCCGTTAGTCTTATGTAATAAATACTTAGTTCATTTGTTCTTTAATGGATTTTTCAGTTTATTGAAATTGCATGTAAAGAAACTAAAAACTTTTGTAGACAATCATTGAGTGATAATCTAATTTTAATGAAAGTTGAAAGCTACAGGTAAATATTTTTTGTAGTAAATATTAATAAAACGGTCACATACTCACACCCCCACACTAAGATTCCCTGTGGTCCATGGACACAAGTACACAAATAAGACATCCATGAACCGAGACAAACATTTTCCTGTCACTTGGATATCTGCCTGGGCCGGGAATCAAACCCGGGACCCCTCGTTCGACAGGGTCACAAAAGAATCTGCCGCGGGGTTGTCAATATAGTCGTTTATCTGTTTTAATATAAAGTATATTTATATTAAAACAGATAATTATAGTAAACTAAATTGTATAGAATTTCTTTATTTGACATCCGTTAGTGACCAGCCACAGATAAAATAAAGTTAAATTTTGAGTTGACCGGTTGACAACAGAGATATAACTAATGATTTTTATACTACATAAAAATAACAAAGATATGTCAAATTGACTAGACACTACACATGCGTAGTTTTATGAACCAGTCAGTTTCTAACGACTTAGAGCCAGCTGGTGGGTATGATCGGAGGTCCCTACTGAAATTCAAAGAAAGTCCCTCTAATCAATGCACCTGGAATTGACTAAACCTTATGTTGGCCCGCTACACATTACGAGAACAAGTCCCAAAGTATATTCAGTCCTCAATATGATAATTGAGTCGATTACTGTCACCGATAAATTGGCTTACAAAACATTCAACAGTCACTCCGTTGTGTACTCCGATCAGACCTGAGTTGATCGTCGATTAACCAATAACGTCTGTGGAGATCACACCGCGAATGCGTAACGTCCAACGATTATCACTTCATTAGTTTCCCGCACGCATCGTAATCAGATCGGCCGAGAATCTGTTTTCTTATCGCGATGTTAACTTTACGTGGCACTAGGTACGATCTATTTTGCGTTGACGTGGTACCAGAAGCTGTTTCACTTTCGTATGGAAAGTGAAAACAGTACCGCAGGAAGTACGCGCGCGGGGCGGGGCGCGGCGTCTAAACACGTTATGGGTGCATTGTGCTGTTAGCACGGATGTCTTTGCTGTCATTATGGTAATAGAATTTGTCAATAAATTCTTTATTTAATTTGTTCGGGTTCTAGTGTATATACTTTAGGTACATTAGGCCTTAACTCGTCTTATTTTCTTAGGAGCTTAGAGCTATATGCTTAAAGATAAGTGGACAGGTTAATGACTGTGATGAATACAGGATCGAATGTTATATGAGGGTGCGATGTAATAAAGTTGTGATATATGAGGTATTAAATAGATTAAATCAAAGCTGAAAAATAAAAACTGCTTTCATGGAGTTAACGTGATGTTTTGACGAAAAGAAAAAACATAAGATTTCCAATAATACTTGGGTTACAAATGCCTCTCCATCTAACACCGTGTATTTCATTACAACTACTGAGCTTGGATCTCCTCTTACATTTAGATGGGTTGACGATGACCTTAACAACGACCTTGAGAACAATATGGAGAAATCTATGGAGCAAGTTTCTTCACGTTGGTTTCATCGTTTGAAAAATGAGAGGTGCGCGCAAAATTGGTGCTAGAAATTTCCTGTGCCAAGATGCTCACTTTCCAAGTAATTAATTAGTTTTAATGTAAAAACGTCGTACAAAACTAGTGAACTAACCTGGCATCGCTTTTGTGCGAACGGTTATTATTTTCTTCCATATGGAGGGGTCGCTTAATCAAATTATATAATTTGATCAACCGTTACCCAGATACGATTGTGATAATTAATTATTTCATATTTAATAACTTACGAGATATAGAAAATAGGAGCAATGTTTAATTGTGAACTTCTTCGATATAAGTATAAGTTTTTTCTATTAATTTTCTTTTATTTTGAAACCGTTATGACTATATATATACCATATATCTCATAAAACCTATAACCCTATATAAGTAGTAGTAAACCACCCCAGCTAATTAAGAATTAGTACACTGTGTACACCTACGAGATAATTATGATGATCATGACAGATGCCTGACTGCCTTTAGGTGTCTTCATTTATTTCGTTGCACCGAAAAAAGTGATAACTAATTTGTAATGCCTAAATAACTTTGCACATTTGAAACCAGGATTCCGTATGGAAGATATCTATTCGAACCACTTCATAATCATTGGTACCGAACTTTTAGACTTATTTTTAATACACCTGCCGTCACCCTCGTCACGGAACACCGCGGCACTGCTGTCGTGCTTGCCACAAGTTGTCTGTTAATAAAAATTGTGATACTAGTTAAAGAAAGGTAACTAAGTAAACTACTGTAGTAACAACCTTTTATTATTAGCTATTTGTGGAGTTCAATAAATAGCGCCGAGTTCTTAATGGTTTTTAGGGCAAAAGGCGTTTAAATAAAAGTAGATGATATTAATAGAAAGTAGAATCACAGAACTTGCTAAAAACAATTCGTCATCTAGGTGTTATTTAGCAATGAGCCCGCGGGGTCACGTCACCGTGATTATTTCGCGTGATCATACAATTTCGCAGTGAATTTTATTTGCTTCAGTGATTTTGAAGTCGTGATAACGGAAACTTTCGCTGAATCTTGTAGGTTAATTTTGTCTAAACGTTTTTGTGTTCCAGATATACCCACGTGTCAATCCAGGCAATTCATCAACGACCTATTCTTGTAACATTTGATGTTCCTATATGATGTTTTAATTCCAATAAAATTATATTGTTTGTATTTAAATCATTGTACATATATAGATAAAGAAATTATAAAATTCCTTAGGTAGGTTCGCGATTGTTAATAATGTTACCAACTTAAGCGAGATTTTTGTTAATTAGTTCAGGCCAGTCCAGTCTGTCCAAGGATTTATGAATGAAGGATATTGTATGTTAAAGATAAAATTTTAAAATCAATAAAAATAACTTTAAATAACCTTTAATGCATAACAGATTACATATTTTTTAAACCCTTAAGTGATGGTTTGAGAGTTTCTTTACTGCACAGCTGTACTATTGTATATTATATTATACCAGGTGTTATATTACTTATTTATTTGTTGTATTACCTAGAACACAGATAAAAATGTCGTGTCCCGCGCTCGTCACGACGCACCTGCGCTCCAGTCGGCATGTCATGTCGGGCCATGTCGCATGGTTCCGTGTTCTGTGAACGAGGTTATGTTGCGACATGTCTAATGCTCAGCCCTGGCATCACGAAGTCCTTTAAATTCAACGTAATGAGAATGAGAATGAGAATAATTCATGAGCTATATTTAGTCAGCAATAGTAAGGACCTAAGATCCTAGAAAATATCGGAAGCTACGGTTTTACTTTCGTCCTTGTATACATGATTGACAAAACGGTTAATTCTTAACTGTTCGTTTTTTGAATACCTGCTTTTATTGTTATTGATATAAAAGCACGGGTGTTGCATTTGAGCTCGGAGCGTAGTATACCACACTGTTCTAACGCAGTTTGCTACAGGAAGCAGTGGCTAACATGACATGTTCCAGTTCAATGCTCATATAAAATCCAAGGTATAAATAAGAATTGCTTCCCAACGACAACACCCTGGACCGACAGACTAATGTGCTCTATGAAGCTTGATAATGTGCTCAATTTTTTGCTATTAGCAGTTACCCGTTCAACTATAATCAGCTCGCGTGTTACTTAACTCGGAGATGGTCTACTATGGACGTAATTTGTCGACCTGTAGCGGTAAGACGACCTGATGCTTGGTACTTCTCATATTTACTACATACTTCTCTGTGCAAACAAACTGTAGATACTCGTAAATGCATAAATTTAACGATTATTTAATCAAGGTTTGATTGCGTTTATTTCCTATTGAGTTTGACTTCAATTCAGTTTGTTTTCGAGTGTTTGAACATGTTTTTTACTGAAACAGAGACTGGCTTGCTTTTTATTGAACTTTTGCCCAAATTTTCCTCAATCCTCAACGTCTATAATCAAAGGTTCACGAGTAGGTACTTAATCCTTTACAAAATAAATCGGGCCACGTCGAAGTTAAATTTTTTTACCGGTACGTTAAACGTTAAAAAACATTCGTTCTTCGTATTATCTACAACCCTATCATCGTATCATCAATGTTTAACTTCATTGTTGGTTATTACAACCAGCTGTATGTAATTAAGTTACATTTAATCTGAAATTTATAATAGAATTATTAACTTTAGTAATCTTGAGACGATTGCTTTAGATTCGTATCGGAGTTACCAACGCTTGCCGTTTGAATATTATCTTATCATCACGCCCACGACGGCAACGGGGCCGCGGGGTCGGCACTGGGAGACAATGGACCAACCGGCCATTTCAATTATATTGTTTGCGTTATCCGCGACAGATCTGAACAAATTTTGCGTACCTTACGTAAGTTTATTTAAGGTTAAATGCAAATGATGATACCATACGGTCGAATGTCGTAAACCGTAACAGGTCACTGTAAACTTTAATTGTTACAACGAATATTTACCTAAATCAAAAATATTAAATCAACTGTCACTCTTAGAATTGTAATTAATGCTAACATGTCTAGGGAAACCATTAAAGAAATAATGTAACAATGATAATAATTCCATATCAAAAATATTACACACTCTAGTTTTGTACTCGGATGGGTGATTATCGATAACCAGAGTCTCTTTATGTACCGTTATTTCGTTACTTGTGGGTAGCATGGACACATGCACCTTACAGGCGACAGGCATCTTCTGTACTTCTGTTCTTATAGATAACCTGTCATCGCTTAAGCTAAAAAAAGTATCAATAATAGGTTTTCATACATTTATTTTATAATATAATTATAATATAACATCATTTGTCACTAATCCGCTGTTGACACAAAAATAAATTAGCGCTATATTTCAGTTGTATTTTTTTTTAAACATTTTTGTTTGAAATTCGATATGTATATTTAAAATAATTATTATGTTGTTTATACAGTTGCACAGATAACAAATGCGTGGGATATTTTGATCTATTAAACAAACGATTTGTATTTTGCAATTATTTTTGGAAACAAATTTGTTATAGAGATGGCGGTCAAGATTTACCGCTACTGTTTTTTTTGGTCAATATCGGATAAACAAGCAAACGAGCCACTTGACGGTAAGTTATCATCTTCGCCCATGTACGTCTGAAACACCGAAGGCATCACCGAGGGGTTGCTGGTCAAGATGGCACCCGTTTCCACCCGCATTGCATGCAATTTGTCTTGTTGCAAGAACTCGACTGTTCCCCTTAAAAATACAAATAAAGTTGCTTCAAGCTTCATGACAGAATTGGAAGCTTGGTGGCAATTTGGAGCGCATTTCAAATTAAAACTTTAATTTTAATTTCGCGTATGGTACCCAGCCTCGATGATATAACGAATACTAAAAGAAACAATTAGTTCCTTGAGATGTACTTCACGCTAATAACAAAGCTACTTTGTGTCTATCGTGGCAATTAAACAGGTGTTTTGCCGAAACTCGATGTAACTTCAGTTCTCATCGAGACTAAGTTATGTACGAGTATGTCTGTATACAATTCCAATGTACATATATGTGTATGTGTTGTTTAGACCTTACAGCTAACAATTGAGTGATAACTTTTTCAACGTCATCCTGAGAGCTGTGAGAAACAAATGAACGAAACAAAAACTATTTTGCTTCGCTCGAGAAACTTTATATTTACCGGTAGATACGTGTATATCAATAGACTAAGAAGGGTCAGCTCTTCTCTTGGTGGCTATAAAATTGAAGAGACAATCGTCAGGTGCGTCCTGTTGGAAGACACGAAGCTCCGTCTATGTTTCTTCGAAAATTTATATTCTTACTTTCACACTGTATAGGAAGCATCGATAAAATTATTGAAGCTCGATGGCTTGTGTCAGTTGTGCGCGATTGGTGATAGGATCGATGAACGTTAGTAGCAAAATTTCTTTTTCCGTGCCTCGGAGTGTACATTATAGCGTAAGAGTTGGACGTCATTGTTAAAAAGTTGCTGTCAGGTTATGTCGGAGGCTTTTGGGCGATGTAAGACTTAGGTAACTTTGTGGGATCAACTCTTGATCTCCTAATGACGAGGAAGAGGCAGTGGCCTGCTAATAGATTGAGACTAATAAATCATCCAATCAATCTCGTATCACACATATTACTGGTTTTAAATTTGTCTACTAGAACATCTAATTCAAGCAGGTTACTGGCCGTTGGGAACTCAACTCACTCCCATTTAACATTCTGTGCAAGTTCTTCGTGGCAATTATTATGAATGATTGAAATAATATTTATTCAAAGTTGGCTTTTACTAACACTTTTCGAATGTCAAAGTACTGCATCGCTTCAACAGACCCCTCCCGTGAGTGGGCTCGGAAGAAGAAACGACAAGAAATTCCCGAGGAGTGTTTTTCCTACTCACAGTTACAGAAAGCACTTATTATTATATATTTTTCTTACGTGTTTTGTAAAAATAGTTTTGTATTGAGTGTAAGTAAAATTATTGACAATATTAGAATTTTCCCGCTTAGGTTTCGACTTGATAGGAACTCTTAAAATACATTTCTTATAGAAAAGCAATTACAGATTAACAGAGCGCATTATCACAGAAAAAATCTTTATCATTCACAGTTCTTTATCATTTACGAGAAATAAAAAATCACGCGATAAATGTGTAGATACGTGATTTGAAACTTTCTATATTTTTTGCTACCTTTCAAATCCGTTAAGCTCCTACCGCCGACGCGACTAGAATTCACGGTTAAGTAACGACAGGTCTGTTCTGTATCGTATTGTTATCGAGTATTGTATAATGCAAATCAGTTGTCTTTATTGTAGGATGTGAGATACCGCGAAGCCTCTAACTACGTCCTGACGCTATTGCCAGCGACGGACGAATAATAGCAAGCAGTCAACTGATTCTACTGATGGATGAATTTCAAACGACCTTCTGGTTGTGTACAAAGACAAAAGTGCTCCGACCCGGGTTGGTATTTAAAAGCATTTATTGTTTTCTTTGTAACTGTGAGTAGAAAAATATTCAGCCATGATATTCAAAGAAACCTATAGGAAAATATGGAGCATTACAATTTCCACACGAAACGAAAAATATTCTTGGATACCGAGACCGACTCGTATTCGATCGACTTTGTTTATTCAAAGTATTCACTAAAAATGTATTTAAAAAGCGTAAAAAAATACGAAAGTGAAATAAACTGTAGTTTTTTCTAGTTGGTAATAACTTATTATAAATCTGGAATGATTTGTTATATGAATACAATTAAAAAGAAATGTCTGACCCGCAACCTGCGGCAAAAAGTGTTTATTTGTAGGCTATTGAAGCTCGGTGTAGCGTGTCGTGCTTATTTAGATACTATACAAATATATAAAATTTCAATTGAACTAAATTCCATTCCCAGAAGTTTGCTTTAGCAAACTCTGATTATGATTCAAATCTTTTCGTAACCGCCTTCAAAAAGGACTGGGTTTCCACTGTATCAGTCAATAAATAAATAAAAACTCGACTGCAACTGGCATTAAGTCTCAAGTGTATCGACTTCGATCAACTTCGATCTAATGCTTCCTTCGAACTACATAATGTTGTGGACAATGTTGAGTTAATTTAATTAATAATCAACTGTTTAAATCAATTTTTGTACTTTATCGAGACTGAGCACGAACTTTAGGTTAGAGATTAACCGCAGGCTGTGGAAACGAATCTATTCCATTCGGCAAGATGTCTACATCTTGCGTTCCATTAAGCCTCTCTTTTTACGGTTTTCTTTCAGTGCGAATTTAACATTTTTTAGTTTTGTAACAAGATAATCCCACCACTCATTCATGTTTCTTTGAGCAATAAGCTCTGTGGCGGACAGGAACGGAAAGTATTGGACGACCTTTAATGGCGGTAAAATTTTGATTTGTCATTCAATAAAGCAATTTCAAATCATTGATCCTAGATTGATCATTGATCCAAATCAAAGATTCAGATTGTTTATTAAATAAATGAGTAAAAATTACATGTACAAATATCATTCTTATTTTTAATGGAGAAAATAAATTATTAGTCATTAAAATGAAGAAATATTATCCTTATTATTAGCAAATTGTATTTTATTTCTGATTAAAATATTTTAAGTAATTGTTTAAATAACAAATATTTGTATTACATTAAAAGTGCGTGTATAGTACATACAAGTACTTAGAAAGATGTAAAATGTACTTTTTGTATTTAAAATTATTGAGAGATCGAAATTTATTCGCTGGATGTGGTTGTTCCCACTTTGTTTCACAAGTTGGTACTATTTGGAGAAAATAATTATGTATAATATTTCTCTATAATATAGTTCATATCTTATGTTATAGAAGCTCATTAAAATGTTAATATTTGGGATAAGATTTGGTAAATCAGTTATCATTCCCCCAAATAAACATTTAGAGATTTTTCCGAGGCCTACGTTTTGTAAATATCAACAAGTTTCACATTCTTAATGTCTTCGTTATTACATATAATAGTAACAATATATATAAGCTGTAATTTTTGAAGTAATCTATCTACTGTTAATATCACAGAAATCACGAGGTCATAATCGGTATGTTAATAATTTCAATATTTATTTTTTGTATTCTGAATAAACTATAAAACGTCATGTCTAAGGTATTTATGTATTTTGGACTACAAAATAATTACTAACTTCCAGGAGATATTCCAAATATAATATCTATTTATATTACCTTGCTGCCATGGTATATATGTAGGATCTATTTGTTCCTAACGTTGTGTTGCAAGCCAACGCGCTATCTACAGGCATTGCAATTGGTCAACTGCCATGACTTGGTCGGTCCGTCCTGGTTATGTCAGTAAATAAAGGCTAAAAATAACTAGATATACTACAGTTACCTCCATCTGTGATCGATGGCGGTACGCGGCTGTCAGATACGCCGCCGGAGACCGGCCGCGGCACAACGCATGGCCGTGCATTTTCCATCGAGTGGTATGTTAAAATTGTTATCTACCGTGCGTTGCGTTCACAGACCATATTTTTATTTGTAAACGCTGACAGCTCAAGATGTTTCTCGCAGTGAAGCAGGAATGCATTGTGATCAAAATCAAGCGAACATACACCGATGGGTTCTTTTTTGCAATGCCATGCAATACAGCTTTTGCATCTTAAACAAATAAAATCGCTACGGATACAAGGTAGGTTGATAGTGATCGAGCGAAGTGTCTCAGTTTAGATTGACATACACTTTATTTATATGGGGTGACTGATGAATGTTAATCTCGGACTTCGCTCGTCGTGGTTGTTAATTTTTTTTACATACAATAAGTTAACGTTGGACAACAATCCCATCTGATGGTAAGATGTTTAAAGCACTAACTTATAAAAGGATATTCACTCTCCTCTTGTAAGTAGCCGGGAACACCGAGGCAGGCAAGTTATTCCAGTTCTTTACACGCTGTGTGCGAGTGTAGATGCCACCCGTATCACTTGCGAACTTAGCGCAAATATCTGAGCAATTCATCCGACATGTCGTAATAGTATAAGAACGTTTAATACGATTACAATACGTTTTTATAAGTGAGTTTATGAATAATGATATCATTACATTTGATGAATAGCGATGATTTCGATGCGGGTGTTAATCAACTGGACTAAATTATTGTTTTAGAAAGTTATTCCGTGTGGCAACCTGGCAGCTCGCAACTGGCAACTGGCAACATATTGTTACGATAACTCTGGAATGCATAACATTTGCAGTGGTGGTCGCCGCCGGTGGGGACCGCGGCCCGATGTCGTGACCACCATTCTAACGAAACGTTAATTTAATACAGGACCTAAGTTGCTGGTTGGGAACTAATTAGTTTTATTGTATACTAGCAAACGCCCTCGCTTCGCTTCGGAAAAATTATCTTACGCCTAAAGATAGCATCTGTATTTTTTTGGGTTTTTCTCCCTCTGTGAATTGAAAATACATATAATAATTTATAACTTTTTTATTTATGGACGGATTGCAATGAAACAAGCTTTAAGTATTAAGTGATGCTTACTGCAACAAAATCGCTAAAGTCGTTTCTGAGATTATCGGGAACAAACGCACAGACGAACAGACAAAAATTCGAACAACTATTGTTTTGGGTTCTATTGCGTTAATAAAGGCCCCTAATAATATTTTTGCTCATATATCGTTCATGTACAGAAATCGATCAGTTATAATTTTATTATATGTACAGATTTAAGCATTTTGTGAAAAGTGTAAAGATAAGTCTACTTTTCTATCTACTACTTCTCTATACTACTTTTAATTAGAGTTAATTAATAACAATAAACAAATATAATTAATAACAATAAACTAAATGAAGATATGAACTTGTTACTTATACATACAGATATATCAACACTTTACCGTCACGATCATAACATAAGCCTTAACTGTCTGTGTTTCACAAAGCGAAGCAAGATCGAGTCTATAATATATTCAGAATAATCTTTCGTTATCGGTAATAGTTAGATTTTTTTTTAATGGAGAGTTGTCTTCATAACATACCAAACCTCTGTTTGGACAAGTGATGAGGTAATGTGGAATTCCTACCCATTTAAACCTCCTCGGTAGTCACCGGGACCATAAAGGGAACTTCCGCAATGAACACTTCGGTACCGGCGTTCTCTACTATTCTGAGTAATTTCGACGTATCTATATAACTGATGTGTGAATAAAATTAAACACAATCTCGACATTATTTGAATGTTATATTATAATATATTGGACAAGTTATAATTATGCTGCTCAAGGTCGTCGGGAGATTGTATGCGTGTAATTTAATAACGTAAAATTATATCAGTGTAATTTATTAGGCCACTTGTCATGTAGGTATTATTATATGCATGTATTGACCATTGATCCGTGTATCCGTTCGTTTGTCCCGATACGATACCATTTGCAGTCTTATCTTTAATAAAGACGTATTATAAAGTCACTTTTTGAATTTTTAGTGAGATATAAAACACGGTTATTACGGTTGTTACCACAGGTTACTTCAGTTGCGAGTCACCTGTCCAGTTTTTTTCCCTGTTACGCTTTCCTGCCGCGTGTCGGGTACGGCGGGCGTGACGGACCAACACGCGCGTGAACACGGCACGCGATCATTACGCTCATTTGTAAAGGTTTAACCCAATTTCTTTGTTATCAATGCCTGATTATCAACGTACTTATGTCATGCTTCGAAAATCGTTTTGTAAGTTAATAAGTTTATGTAGCAAGTTTGACTAGTCGACGTGGTCGTGGTTAACGGTTGGGTCGATCGTAAGTTATCGACGGACTTGGGTAACATCGGGCGCGGTCCGTAGTTGGTTACAGACAAACATAAGCAGTTTTCTAGCCAGTACAAATGTTAAGTATGTTGTTCATCACTGCTGCCTTCAACATAGGGACATTCAATATTCCTCCAGGCCAGACCAGACCAAATTCTAGACCCAGGACCTATGAAGATATTTAAACATGGATGGATGATACTAATATTTTTCAACTTAATTTACTTAACCCACTGATTATGAAAGTTCAACATATATTATAGATATATTGCAAATAATATTACTAAGAATCTTAGAAATATACATAATAATTATGCAAAAAAAAGTCTGTAACTATTTGCAATTGAAATGACAATGATAATTATGACCTGTGTGTCGTCATCGTCGACAAATGTCGCGATCGGTTTCCTTGTCCGCGACATTCGCGAGCGCTTTCTCTAATGTCATACTGGACTGGATGACGTAACTCCGGGGTGACAACTCGGTGACACCATAACTGGTGATAGAAATAGTTCAAAGAGGTTTGACAAGTGAAAAGTATTAAATATGTTAACTTTAATTAACAACACTGAGACTCCTTACAAATACCAGCATAATAGCAAACTTCTTTTCTTGAGTGAAATGACCTGGATTTGTTCCATTGTGATGCTTCAATTCATTCGAAAGTTCGGACAACAATTAGCCTCTACAGAAACGAAATATATCTTATATCTAACAATAAAAAACAACTGTTATTAGAGTATTCTACCCTCGCTTCGCTTCGGGAAACTTGAATTTTACGTTCACAAATAATAATTTAACCCTCAATTTTGTGAGGCATTTTATAAATATTTCCTAAAGTATATACCTAAATCTTTCCCATGAGTTCGTTTATCTATTGTTAAAAAATATATAAAAACCCGTGCCGTAGATTTTAAGATTATCACATTTAGACCGAGGGACTGAGAGATTTGATTGATACTAGATATATACATAGCTTATGACTCTCAGGAATAATGTACATCAAATGGTAAAAGAACTTTTCAAATAAGTGCCGTGGTCCCGGAGATTTTCTTCCGCATACAAAATAATATACGCAAACACAAACAAAAGTCGCACTCTCTCTTTTTGATATTAATATAGATGTAGCACCGATCCAGTCTAGGAATATTTGATACCATAGAGTAACATTCTCCATCCCCTACTATTAACCAAGCTCATCGTCGACCTATACATTAATACTCTAGACGTCAGACCAGAGGAGTTGCCAGCCAAGAAGGAAGCGTTGACGACAGTGTTAACAGGCACTTTGACTTTGAAACCGTAACACGTATGAAAAAATCATATATGAAGACCAGAGACTCTATTGCTTCGTTTGTTAACTAGCATTTTGTACCGACATATCGCACCTTTAGAATGATAGTGACAACTCAGAATTCCTGAAATTCCAGATGTTACTATAAATTTACTTAAAAAAGTCTACTCTAAAACCCCATGGTGAAAAAGAGCCCGTATTATGAGTGAGAAAGGGAAAAAGAGAAAACCTCATACATCAGTCTCTTTAAATTTATTCAAGACCATACATTTTTGAAAACTTTCTTTGTCATTTCCAATAAATTGCAATTTTTGAGTTAAGTCCCTTTCATTCTAAGGGTGCGATATAACAGAGGTAGTTTTGAACTCAACATAGAGAGAACTTCTAACACTTTTCGCTGTTTAATAATATTTTAATATCTCTGTACTTATGTATATCTGTTGTGATTAACGTTTATATATTATAGATAAGGAAGCAACGATCCCGTTTCCTGAATCGTTTTCCAACTTTGCAACTGAAACGTATAAAACATTTGATTACCACTTAGCTCACTTCGCAGTTACCCGGCCTGCCGACGAAGTGGAGGGCAGACATTTATGTAACAGATAAATGTTTCTTTTCGGGTAATGGGTTTGTAATATAATATTTGGGTATGTTATACTATCCATAACATCGATGATCATGATCCTAGAGCACGGTGTGTGTGTGGACGTTCATTTGTTTATTTTACTTTATTAACATTTAATTTTATTCGTACGATGGCGTGCACATAAAAACCTTACCAAGTTGCAAGAGAACCGTCAGTCAGGGTCACACCGGATACAACGTCTAGTAAATTTCAATAATAACACGTTAACCTGTACGCTATGGCCACGGGCAGAAAAGCCTAGTTTGGATTGAAGCTTTATAGTCCCTAATATTTCAATTTTGTGGGTGTTTCATATTAATATCCGGTGTATATCAGAAAACAGGGTAGAAATATTTCGTTAGACAAATACAATTATTATATAACGGCGACTGCTCCATTTAGCGCCCTTCAGACCGGTTCTACAGCGCAATATTATATAAGTACCTAGTACCGACGGAATTGTCGATCGCATACCGACTTTCCGATCAACATACTTACTAGTTTGTACAATAAAGTTTTCGTGTAGTTCTCATGGCATGTCGCAAAGGTGACTCGATATTGCCGGACGGTCCCGTTTAATACAATAATATGTATCGTGTTTCAGTTAAGTTGGACACTGAGATCATTTTTATGGAAACTACATAGTTTTTATGGAAATCTAAACCCAAATCTGTCTCTTCTCAATCGGCATAGTTAACAATGTGTAGGATTTGAATACATTCACGCGACATAAGAACAGCTATATAAACAGTCAGAAAAACCAACCTCTGGTATTGTCTTTGAAAAATTTAACACCTGTAAAATGTTTGGTTTTTGAAATTTTACTTCAATGGTAGAAATATACCTTTCAAACCTTCGTGAGGCTAAGGAAACATTCTTCATTTGCGTATGAAATGATTAAATTTAGCGGCAGACGTGTAATTAGCCGGCGACCCTAAGAGCATTGTGGTGTTTTCTCACGGTGCTCCTCGCCGAAAGGAAGGCCGCTTGCGTAATTGGATCGGTGTGTAACTTTGACACCTGTCACACCCCAAAGCTGACGAAATTCCGCCGACACCGTTACCTCTTGTTCATACACAATGTCACAATACATTTTTTTTTTCAAGTATTTACTTATAAATATTTACTTTATCAAAATTAATAGGTTTGATAGAGCCATCATTATCCTGCTCATTGTGGTCTTTCCAACCAAATGTGGGTGGAAAAAGTTGAAAGGCTCTCTAAATTGCCCATAAACGACTCACTTTCTGTTTATACATATATGTGTATACTCGACAACATAGTTACAGATTAGATAGTGCAAGGTGAATGTGTTGTGCTCTGCTTATGTCGAAAATAGACATATGAGTTTTTAATATTGGCTGTAACTCCCAAACGAAACATTTAAACATCGAAGCAACGCCGGGTATTTCTGGAACTTTTACAAATTGATAATTTACTTACTTTATTACTCACTGTACTTGTATTTTTGTGTGTCGATACTTTACAAAAATCTTTCCATACGAGTAACACATTCATAATTGATATTAAAGTGTGTTACTCAATAGCACAACTACAAATATGATAGTCATTAGAGCATCTCATTATCGTATCATATAATAATAAATCATCGTACATTATATTATGATTAGAAATTCAAAGTTATATTTTGAAATATGACATTAAGCTTGTTGAATAAACTGTGTGTAATTATTTTTGAATAGATAATACATTTTTTATATTGACCTCACCAAATAATGGCTGACCTAATTCTCCGACCACAAACAAAGAATTAGTGACTACATACTTTAGTAGTTTTATTTATTTACTGTGATCCATTTTTTTTCAGGTAAGTAACCAAAACCGACAAAGGTTAACCTTGAGGTGCCAACTTTGACGGACGATCAGATAAGTTATTCTGCGTAATGTGTATATAATGTTCTGTATAGTTAAACGCTATTTCAAGTTCAGTGTGCAAATGGTAGTGTTATAATTATACCTACTGAGATATTGGTATCTGGGTTAATTAATGTGAGCATTTTAAGTTTTAGTTTAATGAATTTTCGATTCAAATACAATTGTTGTCAGTTACAGATACTTAATTTCAGCTCTGAGTTGGAAAGCCTGCATAGTATATCGCACCTTCAGAATTAAAGTGACTTAACTCAAAATTCCTGAAATTCCAGATTTTACTATAAATTTACTTAAAAAAGCCTACTCTAAAATTCCACGGTGAAAAAGAGCCCGAATTATGAGTGAGAAAGGGCAAAAGGGAAAACCTCATACATCAGTCTCTTTAAATTCGCTCAAGACCATACATTTTTGAAAACTTTTTTCGTCATATCCCATAAATTGCAATTTTTGAGTTAAGTTACTTTAATTCTGAAGGTGCGATATGTATATCTAGTAATCCGTAGTACGAGTAGTGTCGTTTTTTCGAGTTACAATTTATTATATTTACTTAAAAGCACCTTTACGTTATCTAATTATCTGTTAACGATACTTTTTAGGATACTTTCTAGTTAATTTTTTCTCTTATCTCACATCCAATTTAGATCCCTTCCCAGCGATACAAAGTGGCCTAGATATTAACTCATCATATAGGTTATAAGTTTCAAGTGATATTCAATTCTGTTCAATGGTTTTCACGTGATGCCATTACAGACAGAAAGGCATAGACAATAACACAAAAAAAGTTGTCTTTTGCATCGATAACAAAGTACATAAACCTTCATAAACACTTTCAAAAAATATTTAAGGGGCAGTGTTTTTGTTATTATTAGTATACTCATAGATCAACGAATCTCATATTCTTTGAGTTGTAACACAAAGTTGGATGAATAATAACAATTAGATCCCCTTAACACGTTACACTTTTGCCTTTAAGCATGCGATAGCGCAACAAAGCAAACTTATTTAAACGTAACAGATAAATGTTTCAAGTTTTGTTACCACACCGTGGAATGAATTGGTAATGCCGGTTAAGTGTAAAGTTGGGGCGGGAAATGTTGGTCGCTATTCAAATGGTGGGTCCACTCTACCCTCTTTGTGTTTACAACAAAGCTTGCTATCAGCAGTATCAGCGCTGTGACGAAACCTCTTCGTGAGTCATTCGACCAGTTTTCCGCCAAGTTACGTTCTCGTGCCGAGCGACCTCTAGCGTTGTTTCCGGTGATATTCGGGTTGATTTAATAGCCGCTTCGCGCTTCTGCGCTCGGTGATAAATATTTGCTCGATAATTACACATTAATTCAGTGCGAATGGCAAGTCAATGTTAATTAAACAGTATTTAAATATATTTATGTTAATTTTACACCCATATTTAATTTACAACTGCCATTAATAGTATGTAATGTTGCTCGATTGATTTATAGGCTTGAGGCGTGACATTTGGTATAAAAAATTAAACTATTGATAAATAGTTTGAAAGATTGAAATCTTCATCGATCCCTTGATGTCAGCGATGCGTGTTTTTAAAAGAAGAGTCAAGAAACATGAAATTGAAAGTACTCGGTAGAAACATAATCACGTTGATTTTTATTATTAATGACATAATATAATTCATTCATACTAGTGATATGCACCGGTTTTACTGACATAGTTCAAAATTCTAATTCAAAATCATTTAATCATTTCGAACCGTTCACCGTTTCGAAAAGGTGCTTTAACAATGAGGAGAAGAAACGGCGAAAGAAACTCCTCAGCACATCTTTTAAACAACATATGGTAATTACAAAAGTTGAAATCTGTGCGGAACTGGTTTCGACACTGTTATTTCCAGGCATCCTTGTCATTAATGTACTCATCTATACTTTATTATTCTTTGCCTATAAGTTGTGTTTTAATGCGACTCTTAAAAGTTCCACTGGGCAACTCGCGTAACGAATTAGGAATCTTATTGTAAAAACTTAGTTAACATCTACATAGTCAATAACGACTGAAGCTACGTAAGGTACACACGGTTACTGCTTATCAGTGCAGCTGCCGTGTGTATCATTTGGGTGCATTTGATATTACTTAACGTGACGTGACATGTCCCATTGGGTCGTCGGCGTCGGTCGTTCGTTACCATACAGTTACGTACAGTAATCTAATATGTATCTTTCGTAGGTGAGCCGGGCCGGCCGCGGCAACCTTGGGTCCCTTTCTATTGCAGTCGGTCGAGTCGACGCTAACCTTTACCGATGTAACCGATCGGCTCGGATTAGGGTTGGCACTGATTCAACGAAAAATGCAAGATCAAAAAATCTGTTTAAGTCCAACGGAGCGTTAAGAACTGAAGGACTGTTTATAACATAGTAGGTGATTTATTTGTTTTATCGTTTGATCCTGACGGTACTGATGCTTGATGGTATGGTTTTGTTTTCTCTCCTGGCTTGCCGTTCCGGAGAGCCAGTTATGAGTGAGTCCTCTGCTTCCATCTAAGCGAGCGACGCGGCGGTGATGCATTTGGTACACACGTCCAAGCTGGCGGTCACCACTTACGGTCAGTGTTTAGCTTAGTCCGCTATTGATATAAATTTTTTGCAAATAGTATCCCGCGAATGTTTATTGTATAGAATATATAATTTTGCATTTTTTTATATATTGCGTATATTGCTCAGCAATGTAGGCAGATGTTTTACATTGTCACGATAAAGAAAGTTATAATTGATTACCATTGATTTAGCAGAGTTTTATAATTACCAAAAAAAGTAATTCGGTAAAGTACATGAATTACCTACGTACCGAACGTGACGGAGGGCGAATACGCCGTCCGCTTACTACTGCGAAACAGCCGTTTAGTACACGAAATTCGAAAAGTTTGGCCTTCGACAGGCGGGAAGTAAAATAATGATATATAAAAGTGGGCGTACATTATGTATAGATTTATGCTTACGGTATAAACTTATTTATTGTACAGCATGAATACTAGAAACAGTTTTATGCAAAACTTGAACTTGTCGCTAAAAACCAATTTCTTCCAGATATACTTTGGGAAAGGGGGAAAATTATGTTTTGTATCATTGAAAACGAATGTATAGTTTTTGAAAACGCCTCCATATTTCAGTCGGTTACCCTTCCAGCCGAGTGAGTCTTACTTCCCACGGAGTGGAAAGGATAGAGAAGTTCTCCGGTGTGACATGTCAGGTGTTAACTCCGAAACAGTTTTTGAGGATATTTTATTCTAATACTCTCCTTAAATTGTCCAGTGATGGTAGAAGGGTCATGTGTAATTAAATGAATATTCGTCTCCGTTACAATTTTATTGTTAGTTTAGATATTGATAAAATGACTTTGTTAAATACATTAACAATAATAGGTATTTGAAACTGTGCAGTTATTGAATTTCTCTTGATATAAAATATAAACTTGTATGAAAGTGATATTTCATACAAGTTTAATTAAAGTATATGAATTTTAGTAACTAATATTGGGGTATATAGGTACCTACTAAAAGAACTACGACAAAGCAACGTGAGCTCAAACATGGTAACGTAGAACGCATGTGATTCACATTTATTCAAAGAGCAGTGCGAGCCCTACCAGAAGTTGTCGTCTAGTGGCCCCCTAGATGACAACTGGTATCACAAAATTAACTTCATAGTATTTGCTTTAGTACATAATACTTTATATTATGTAAAATTGTATTTAATTAAGCGACTTATTTTATCAATCGCAAGAAAACTATTACGTGGCTTGAGTTAGTTTACGTCGTAAGTACCAAAAGCATTATAATTGTATAATAGCTCTATAACGCAATAATAAAGACAGAAAGTTTAAATTTCACTTCTGTACGAACAATAACGCCATAAGTGTAACTTTTACTGACACTCGCAGCCATGAAACAGATTCACAGACGAGATGAAGAGGGAGTCGCAAATTATTAATGAAGAAATTTTCTGTTTTATGTAACTCACAAATAACTAAATTTGACAATTTAATGCTAAATAATGAAACATACATCCGAGTTAATGGCGCATTTTATTATCGTCACTTTCCCGCCTAAACTTTCTCCACAGACTACGGCGCGCGTTATGATTATGAAAAAATAAGTCGCCAGTGTGTAGCGATATTAGCATATTCAGTAGTAGTTAATACAGATTAACATAAAACGATTGTATTGTATTGAACTCATATCATTACAGACTAGTAACAACACATCCTCGGTTCGCTTTACATAATGTTTAGAATAGCACCCGCGTTGTTTTAGGAATGGGTTTTTCTAGTTCTGTAAAATTAGAAACATTAATTTATATCGTTTCTTAATAGAATGTTCACATTTACTTTTATTCATGGTTCTGTAGTTTATTCATTGCCCGTTTCCCGGGATGAAAATAATCTTACATTAAGACCCATAATATAATCTATTAATTTATCAAGTATTATCCGAGTCTATTCAGCGGTTATATTGTGATAGATACGTGGTTAAACATACAGACAAAAATTGCAAATAAAATTTGTTTTCATTTCTATATCAAAAACAAAGCCTTCTATATTAAAATTAAACCTATACTAAAATTTCCAAAAAAAATATTCCATGTGCAGATCGGCCCCCGTTATAGTTTTATTATTAGTAGGGATATAGTCTAGCGATTATAAATCGCGTGTATTAATTCGGAAGACCGATGCAAAAGACAAACCGATGTGTACACATCCGTAACATCATTGAATGGAGAGAGACACGCCAATATTACGTATGCTAACTTCATGTAACATTCATGTGGTATTTGCGCTTACAGGAGTTTATACAATCCAATTAATCAAGCAACATTGTAAAATAAAATTATTTGGAAATTAATACACCTACTAATGTTGTGGTCTGTCGCATCATTGAACCAAAAGGAAAATATGAAGAAAAAAGTTTGTTCTGTTTTTAGATTGTGGTTAAGTATATTTAGTACTTAATAATTCAGATACCAAATTTTAAATTGAAAATTAATTATAATCAATTTTATTTATTTTTCTAATTAGGAGCAATTTATTATAACAGGTGTTAATTACATTTTTTTAGGGCTCTATACATTCATGGGAAATTGGATCCCTTAAAGGATCATTCACTTTCCTGACTGTAAGTCTATGCATGTATCGCATCCTATTTACTCCGTGTGTGTACGCGACGCGTAATTCTAATTTTGTTTTAATTGTAATGTTTTCTTTTTATTATTTTAATAAATACATATAGCAACGCACGGGAGATGTAAGCTGGCTGAATAGGATTTGTGACGCCACATTAATGACATAAAAAAAATGTTGGAAATGATGATCGCGCGGGTGGATGTTTTTCTTGCGCTCCTTACTGTTCCACATTTACGCTTCAAAAGTAGTTTAATTAACCCAGTACACTATAGTGTGTACTGGACAGAAATCAACTATTTATACATAGAATAAATGTTTTTCTGTTCCATTTTTTGTACATACATGATATATGAGAAAAATTATTATTATCTAAGGGTCTTTAACGCAATAGAACCCAAAACAATAGTTGTTACAATTTTTGTCTGTTTGTCTGTGCGTTTGTGCGCGCTAATCTCTGAAGCGGCTTTATCGATTTTGTTATGGTTTTCACTGCAATTGCAGTTAGCATCATTTAATATTTAAAGTCGTTTCATTTCAATCCGTCCACACAAATAAGTTATAAATATAAATATTTACTTATAAATATTTCTAATTCACAGAACGAGCAAGACCCAGTGCTAAAACAATTCAGGTGCTATTTCTAAGCCTAAAGCGTAGTTTTTCTGAAGCGAAGCGAGGACGGAGTTCTAAATTTTACTAATATATAATATTACATTAATAGTGACCCAGTCAAATACGTATATCATTAAGATCACGTTATAATTATGAAAGTCATTCTAGTCGGATGTTGTCGTTGCGGAAGCAGCAACATCATTAAGTGATACTCAGAGTGCGGCCCCGAGACTCTTGTCTCTTATATTTCATTGTGCTCGACAGTCGCCACAGAGTACATTTGTATACTGATAACATTTGCATAGAACTTGCGGCGGCGTGTCTCTATGCATTACTCTACTGCGCTTTGTAATATTGATCCAATTTCGAGGTAATTAAATCACATCATTAATAATGGCCAGTCGTTCATAATGGACGTATAATTTTGGAGTTTAATAATTAAGCAAATAAACAATTATACTTGTATATGATACAACTATAATCGGCCGCGTCTCTATATTTAATATTTTTTAATACTTATTAACATAAGTAAAGTGTTATTTATATATATGCAACGGAGATACGCGTTGCTACAGGGGAAAAAATAAAATTTAACTTTTGTCCATCTATTGCAGTACAGATTTGAGAATAAAATACTGAGGATAAAAAAATAATAATTTAATGATTTAGGCATTTTATAAGTACACTCATTCGCATTATTTGCATTTACTGACATTTAAGTTGTGGATATTATTCGGCATATTTATCATTGATAGTTATTTTAGATAAGTATACATGTTATCTTTGGCAAAAGGAAGGGTTACATGAGTAGGAGACGAATCTTAGAACCTATAGAAATTTTGTTAAGGCATTTGTAAAAAGTCTTTCAAAACTATGCTGTAGCTACTATTATACGCAGAACATGAACAAAAGGAATTGTTTGTGCTTTATTTAAATTGTGACAGTATTGTATTGTGTGGAGGTAATTTTAATGTATTCTGCATATAAAATAAAAGGCAAATATAAATATATTATTAAGATAAGACAGTTAAAAATCATAAAATTATAACAGATACACTGAGCGAGGTCACCCAACTTCTAAATGTACTTAATGTAAACAATTTGACTATAGTACAATGCGCGTGACCTGATTTATTCGCATTTAAGATCCTATTTGCAACTCATTTGGATTTACAAAAAGTGTAAAACACTGTCGTAGTACTCGTATGTCGATTTTGAGGCCCATTAAATTATAAATTTTTACCCGACTTAAAAAGGAGAAGGTTTCCAATTCGTTTGTTCTTTTTGTGTTTTTATGTTGAATACTTTAGAATTCCGACATTTATTAACCGATGTGGGAAATTATTTTTTTTGTTTTAAGTTTTTTTCGTTTGATCTGATTTCAAACTGATGTCGGTTTTTTTTTAATCAATAATTTACTTGTTTCACTATATATCGATACAATTATTACATAAGTGTTGTCGTGAATACACAGTAAAATGAGGGTAGAACAATATTAATTGTGGGATAACGAGCGTAGGTTGTGGTCCGACTCCTTTGAAATGATTCGGATGGTTGAGAACAGTATTCAGAATCAGATACTAGATTGACCGAATCTTTTGGTGAGAATCTTTGGAATCCGTTGGAGGCTATGTGGGGGAATAGTCTTGATGATATAGTACCTATCAGTATAACAGTGACTGCGAATCAGAAATTGAGTCCTGGCATAGACATATCTCACTATAATGTACACTACATTCGTTTTTACTTTTGTCGTGTTCTAATCACCACAAATATTCGCCGTGTATTTCTAGGATTAAGTATGTAGCGACAAAAATAATGTAAAATCTACTTAATTGCGGTCTTATAAGTATATTTTGGAGTCTATGTCAAGGGAGTCGTAGAGTGACATTTGTTGGTCGTTAAGGTGATGTTTGGGCTAATACTTTTTGAGATCATCGAGGGTTCTTGTAGAGGAATTGTGTATACAGCATAAATGTTATGCCACTATTTTGAAACAGCAACACAGTAAAATGTGTCAAAGCTTCAATTTGTCAATGAAATAAACGGTATAACTTTTGCTTACTGATTGCGTCGGAGTTATGCAAACTAGTTACATGGACTGACAACATTATCAACATAAATGTAATAGGAATTTCACCGAGAAAACTTAATTGCTCATTGCTTTTTGCGTTAAATTGTGAAACTTTGTGAGCAATTGATTGCAATGCAATGCAAAGGCCGTATAGCGTGGTGGGCAGTGTAAAGGCTATTAAAGATAACTAGTACTACATAGGTTGACATTTGGTTATTTCGTTTTTATTTTTAAGAAGGAGGTAATATACTAGCATATATATATATATATACATATAAATTTTAGAAGTTTTCTTAAAAACACTGCGGTAATATATGTATTTCCTGGGATGGACAGTATTTTAAAAAGACAAACAATTACATTCATAACATCAGTTTCGGTTGCCAAGTGTCAACTTCATCGTTATGGTTTTCACATGTTTTGTGCACAGCCAGACAGACATCAATTTCAAAGAAATACATTTTATTTTCTATATTGAACGCAAAGCCTACGTACGATAAAAAAAGAATAGTAAGAGCCGTACCTATCTTTAAGTAACAACTATTCTACAGCAATCGCAACCTCAGGCGTAGAGTATGTTCTAGCTCCATATAAAAGTTATCAGTAGCTCGGTTTAAGTTATTTCCATAGGGAAGTCTGAATGGAATGTATTCAGTCTCAGTCACGATGTGCACGTTTCTCACGGTCGATGTAAATCCGGCATCTTTCACGATATCCGTGAAATCGGCCAGGACGTGCGCGTGGCTGCGGCCGTCGGACCGGATCCATGCCTCCTCAACCTTCAAATATAAGGGTTTCTGTGCGATGTAGTTAATTACCTACAGACTACAGATTTTGGCGAACAGCCAGACGCAATTTTTAAGTATGATGATAGCTGCCGGGAAAAGCATTGTTTATTAACAATCACTGTTAGGTTCGTTTGATCTTTTTTGGTTCTCTTTAAAATGTAATTGTTATTAAATAGAACGTCAAATTAAAGCTTTTCAGCTACGAACTACGGATGCCTGTGTTGCATAAATGTTTGTCCCAAGCGGAATTGAACCCGGGACCGGCGGCTCGCTCGGCTTATAATGAGGGTTCGTGAAGTTATGCTTCTCGTCATGCTACTCGATTCCTCCCACGTTAATTTTTTAAGAAAATTGAATGGCATCAATTTGAATTGGACGGTAAACAGTCATAATCTTAAACGAACATAGCGAAGAAACATAACAAAAACTTAATTCTGACTCAGGTTTATTCAGGAATATTCTCAAGGTTTTTGTTCTTCCATAATACCTAAGGCTAAATTGACGGTTTTTAATAATACCGATCAAATATGGCGGGTGCAAGGTCACGCTGTACGGTGAAAGCGCGCGAAACACAACAGAATGGATATGACGTTGATTCATTATTTGATTGATTTAAATGATACTAAGTGCGAAGTCGATGTTGAATTGAATCGAGTCTATTATTTTAAATTTTATTGATTCTATTCAATACGTCAAGCATTTGCAAATCGGTCATAGTATTAATCATGAACATACATTAATTATATTTTAGAGACGTATCCACTATTTTAATATTTATTGATTCCGTATATCAATCTATATCTTACACGTTTTAGAAAGTTAAATTATTATAAGCATTTTTATTAGATTCCTTTTAAAAATGTATATTTTGTAAAGATGAAGCCCGAGTAACGGGTAATGAGTACGTCAAAACAATGATACCTATAAATTAAAATATTGTTCGAATTACTATTGTAATAATTCAAGCTAAAGCAGAAAGAATCAAGATAGGCAAAATATGTTATTTCATCATTAAATATGTACTAATAAAAAATCCTTCAACAATCAGGTCAACTTCGACCAGCCTTAAAATGAGGTATATTGTGATATCGTAGTTCTGATGGTATGTAATTGTATTCCAAATTTAAACTTTAGTTTCAAACAAAATCATTTTTTTTATTTCTGTTGAAACTATGCTAGACGACTATTTGTAATCGTGTTTATTGAAGTCTGTACAAGTGTTATTCCGTTGCTTTCACTTTAGCAATCGTCCTCGTATTATCTTAATAATCGGTAGTGACAAGTGCCGTGTTGTGTTGTGTTGCTACAGAGGACATTCCTCGTTTCGCAAGTCATTTTGTTTTGTCCATCGCAGTGGGACCTGTAGCCGTGTAACACTCTCAGGCGTATCGTTGCGTACCTTGAACTTACCAGTATAACGGTGAGAAAGACATTGACTAACGAATTAAACGTTTAATTTCAAACGCACAGTTATCGTTTGTGCTACGTACGTACTTTATGGTTTTGTATTTTAGTCTGTGCTTGGTCGTAGGGTTCTTGCTATGGCCCAATTGTAGAAAATGAAAGTTGACGAACACATCGTGGAACTATTAAGCCACAAGTCGTATTGTGGCCATTTTATGAAATGAAATGGCCATGTTATCACGCGCTATCATATAATACTATATTAAAGTACAACTACTACAAGCGAGATGTTTCTTTTTATTGTAACAAAAGAAGCTAAGGATATCTTTTGAAATCGGTTACAATTTAGCAGATGATTGGTAAATGCGGTGGGTTTGTATTTTGTATAGAAAGGCGAAACGCATTTTGCGGCTGTTCAATTTTGTTCTATGGAATTTGTTGTAAAGGAGTAAAATAAACGTTAATCGGTAATGAATTATATAATAGTAATTTTTCCTTCGATAAAAAAAAAGCTATGAACGGAATACTCAATATTATTAACAACATTAGATACTGTAAATAAATGTACATATGATTGGAGTTATTAACTTAATTAAAACAAATTATAATTTGATACTGGCACTAATTACGACGATGATAAATGATGTATTCAAATTTAGAATACTGCTAAAAAACAAAGAGTTTTAATCAGTGTTAATATTCTATCTATATGAATTGCGATGGCGTAATCGTAATAGCTGAATTGAATCACGAACGAGATTTGTGTAATCGATAACATCGGATAACAATGTTAGGTACTTGTTACTCGGTTATTTTTTGTTTGTAAGATTATGTTATTTGTAGGAATGCATTAAGGAATACATAAAGGTCCAAAGCATTATTATTGCTTGCATTACAAATAATTTGTAACTAACGACATATGTAATATGTCATGCCAAACATGGTAATAGAAAATTTCCAATTTTCACAAAAAATTGATTTTTATTTTGGAACATCGTCCGTAAATATACTTGAATGTATGTTTCTTATATTATTTAAATGTCTGTTATCTCGCTAAGTTTTTTTTTGTTAAGTGCTCTTCGTTTTTATTCTTTCTATATACATAGTTCCTCTAAGATGTTTTGTTGAAATTTTGTAAATGTATCATTTTCCAATATACCGTCTAAGTTATGGAATTACGCAAATGATCGAAATAATACTTCGATAACAACTCGATAATCGATTCTAATTTCCATGAAAATAACGTGTCGACTCAAACGTTACGACACTTAGGACAAGTCGATGCGGTGTGACGACAATTACGGCAACCTACACACGTTTTACAGAACATTATTACAGATATTTAAGTCTCCTGCAATGTTTTTCTTCACCAAACGCAATGATAATTAATTTGAAATGCACAAAATAATAGGTGCGTCTCGTATTAGACCACGATCCCCAGATCGGAAAGTCCCATATTCAAGCTGGTGAAATACATATAATTGATACGAGTAATAGATGTTTTAAGCCAGCAAGAGAAGCCTGCGGTGTCAATGAATCGTGTGTTTGACATGCATATCGCTTTATACGGTGCGTGGCGCTAGAAAGCACCGGTGCGGCTTGGTATGGTTTCACCGGCTCGCTGCGACCGCGGCTCTTGACCTACGCCTGCCCCAGCTTGCTTGAGAATGTTCTCGACGTATCAGATTATACAATACTTAGAAGTTATCTCGATATATTAAGTTATTTACAAAGTTTTGACTTGGTTCTGTAGTAATAATTACTAATGTTTTGTTGAAGTGCTTAATTAGTAAAAACTAATTACTAGTGATGGGATAATTTGGCGCTAATTTACCTGTTTCTTTTTTGTTCCCGGGATAGAATAATAAGGACACGCCTTTTTAAATTTATTTAAATTATTTAAAAAAATCTGTGATTATTAAGACGCAACAAATTTAGTAAAAACAACTACTATAAAAATAATCATAGCAATAGTAGTATAAATGACAGTCAAGAATAAGCATGCGTTGGCATTACCAAATGTTACCGTAGATCATGCTCTTGAGATTTTGATATACGCTATAATTTTTAAATTATGAAGGCAATAAAGAATTATATTTAATAAAATATTCTACTTTTTTAATTCATTTTTATGATACTATTTTACAATAAAATGTCAACTATTAACATCACATATGTCAATGACGGGTTCCGGTCTGAAAATAAGTTTGGTACGAAGTCAATTACATTAAATAATAGATTCATTTATTGTATTCGTAATTTGACGATTTGTTGGGTAGACGAACCACTGACACTTTGCAAGGGTTCCTGGGCCCAGCTTTGATACAGATGTTAAATGCAATTGTCTACCGCACCCAACAATACTGCAGTTTAAAGACATTAGCAAAATAAAGTCGATTTGATTAAAATTGAGCAGCAAAGTTCAGTAGAATTATCAGCAATCAGGCAATCATGGAAATTGCTCGCGGTGCGGCCGCGCCGGTGACCCATACTCTGATTTATCGACAATCAACCATTTGTATCGCCTGCGGATGACAATAATTGTCAATAATGTTGATTATTACAGGAATTTCATGTGTAGCTGGGGCCCGATATCGGTGCTTTTCTTGAAATCTCGAGATGTACTACGCAGAGATCTTATCTAGTCTGGTCCATTTCCTAAAGATGTCTGGCACATTTTGGCTAGGTATAAAAGTTTCTGCTTGCAAGGGAAAGTTGATAAGACCATATGTTTGTCGAAGCGTGAAAGGCAATCAAGGTTAAACGACAAGTGAGTGAGTCAGGGACTCCCTGTCATTTGTATTGTCAGATTGTTCTGCGTCGATTGGTTTCTATTGGTCATGGTTCCATAATTCTACAATAAAATACGGCAAGACACCGATCTCTGTGGTTACTATTCGATTGCTGTACACGAAGAGCTTCGCTTTGCTTTACATTAAGCTTATTGCGAAGGACTGAAACAGTTTGCCTGTTCCAAGTCAATAGTGTATGCTTTTGATAAGATACGTTGTTTAGCATCCAGGGTTATATTGCTACTTATCATAGGCACTATAATCGAGTATTAACTTTTAATAAGTACAGAAAAGTGCTCACCTAGCGTTCCGATTGGTTGGCTTAGAAATAAACATTTACAAGAACGTGACGTAATTTTCATATGGTAAAATAATTCAAATACCATTTCCAAATTCACCAAGTACCAAATTCGTACTCTCTTTTTATAATATTACTGTAAATACAAATCTGGGGAAATGCCTCAAATTTGATACAGACAAAAAATTATATATAGATAATCCAATATTGGTTTTATTAGTAACATTCTGCAGACGCTCTTTATTTACAACGAAAGTGACTACTTTGAGAATGCACAAAAAATCACAGCATCTTCATACTAATTTCGTTACAATCTATTGAGTGTAAAGTGCATATTTTTTTCTTGGACCGAACGCGGCGTTTGTCCTGGGCCGCTATAGCTTTGATTTATGTGGAAGTGCCTCACTGCCTTAAGTAGTTATCTTTGTATTATTTTAACTATGTCGTAGTCAGTAACTATTACACATGTGAATAGAAAGGTGAACGCCGCGCGCCCGCAGTGTCGAAAGCAGGGGACGCGTCAAATTGACATTTGATTAGAGCTATTTATTTCTCGTTTGCGACCCGACTTTTCTTTACGACAAACCTTTCGACATGACGCACGCACGTGTTCACGAATTGCAAAAAGGAAGGAACCTATCATGGAGAAACACGCACATGGCTAGCGAGGTGAAGTATAGCTTTTACTAAACACGTTGTAAGATAAGATCCAAGTCCAGCAGTGGAACGATTATGGGTTGTGATGAGTTCGAGGGAGTCAGCACTGCCATATTGGTAGGGATATAAAGATTTTGGCATCTACATCCTTTTGACTGCAACGAAAACCTCTACTGCGGTTACCGGTTGAGTGCCTACATACCGTATATATACTAGCAGATTCATTTTTTATTGAATCACTTATAGTTTTCTGCACTATACAGAGTGTTGTCGTTAATTGTCGTCAGGTGATTTTTATTAACGATTTGATCACATGCTTGACGTCTAAGTCTTAATTAATATTATGATAAAAAAACATTGAACCATAATTGAAAAATGTAATTAATAAAAGAACATCAGCTGATCGTAAAATAAGAAACGCAAAAGTAAAACTTTGATTTTATATGATATGCATAGTTCCAGTAATAATGTAAATTAAGTGCATAATTTTAACGGAAATGTAAAATCTAAA
Organism: Megathymus violae; assembly: GCA_003671415.1. Classification (NCBI taxonomy): domain Eukaryota; kingdom Metazoa; phylum Arthropoda; class Insecta; order Lepidoptera; family Hesperiidae; genus Megathymus; species Megathymus violae. The sequence goes on along the minus strand of PDGT01000078.1, from coordinate 802,325 downwards.
CGAAGGTTTTATTTATATTTGCAGTAAAATTTATTTGCTGTAATGAGACTTTCTCTTTAATGTGGTTTACACCATTACAATTATCAATGAAATTGTCTTAGAAAATAAGTATAAAAGAGTTTTTTAGTAAAAATTTTGTTGATGTTTACGTTTAATATTGAAAAATCTCCTGAATTGTTTTTATATTATGGGTGATAGCTGACATTCTCAATGGAATTATAGGACACATTATCTTTACTTACAGAAAAAATTATAAGCAGGTTTAATGTTTATAATCGAATAATACAATAGCATCTTGCTTTGGCCCTATTGTTTACACAACGTGAAATGAAACGTACATTTAAAACCTTAAATAATGGACCGAATTCATTGGCGGGCGCTACCAGCCGCCATGTCTCCCCTCCCCCCCTTCCTTACCTCGTTCCCCTCTGAAAATCGAATAATATGGACGTCACGTGTATACGCACTAAAATCTTGAAAAATTGCAAATTATTATGTTATTGTGCATAAAACGGATACCCCAAGTCTCCAGACTCCTGACCCTGTAATAAGGAGGTGGAAGGAGCTTTACTAATCACATATCCTCACCTATGTTAGAAAGAGGCAGTGTATACTTGTTTTAATTCATTTTCAATATCATCTCGGTTTGCGGATTCGTTACAAAGCCGGTTCAGACATATTTCTGTCAGGAAAGTGTTTATTCTCGGGTGGTGGGTGTTTGCAATAACATGAGATACCACAAACACCCACTGCAAATAACTGTGTAGGTTAATATCCCCGGCAACTCAGGGCATCCTAGTGCGTGGCTGCAGTGTGTCCGTGTACTATTATTATATTATATATATTATCATATGTCACTGAACAATATACATTAAGCACAACCCCATAGTGTGATACTTAACGACTACATCCTGTACAGTATCCACTGCGCCATGTTTCTAAATTTTTCTTGCCATCAGTTTTTGCCTCTAGTTTGCGAATATGCCTCCAACGAAACCTCAACATCTACTTACAAGACTGTGTGCGCATATCTTTGATAGCCTTGATTGGGGCTCACTAGACCGGACACGGTTGCCGCTAAGAGTTTTGCACATACCGACATTTCATTGTAATTAACAACAATTACCTACAACTAACGTGGTGATAATATGTAATGTGTAATTGCTGAATTTTCACATTTTACAGGTGCATGCGTGAATGTTTATGGAAATGAGACGTCACCATTCATTTTCAAGGATTCCCCCGTTGAGATTACTTAATTTACGTGTAGAGGTCGCCAAGTAAGCAGTTGTGCTTTCTAGAATAAGGAGCTCGTGAAAATGAAAATGTGTGAATCATGGTTAAAATGTAACTTTTTTAACAATGAGTTTTGACAGTATTCGTGTTTCGGTATGACCTAACACGACCCAATCTGAAACGTCAGCACGAAGATTGCCGAAAAGCATTAACAAAATAGATTCTTTTAGAAATTATTTACCTTACCCTCCTTGATTCTAGGAGGGTTTCGTTCCACAAATTCGTGTTTTGGTTACAGTGCAGGAGTGTCAGTGATAAGCGGGTCCCCCGCTCGGATGTCCATAGACGGTGGCGACCACTCACATGGTGGTCCCGGTGTTCATTACTCGACTATTTACATCAAAAAACACACATTTTAAACTGAACTCAGATAAGTTCCCTTCGTAATCAGTTCAATGTTAAAACTTCTTGTTGATGAAAGAGTAGGTAGTAGTGGTCTTCGGTCGGTATTTTGTATAATGTCAATCGTATTAAACATTTTTTTACACGTTACATTTTTTTACATAGTATTTAAGAGTATGTTTGACTCTAACAGGCTATAGCAAAATAAAAAAGTGGAAGCACTCCGGTTTGTTATAGGTATGCTAATTGCAATTTCTTATTTTACATAATTTCAGAATAAATCATTTAAATTATAATTACAATGATGCCAAATCATCGTGATCAGCAATTGTAATGGGTGTACCACTGGGCGCGATTCTAGGTCCTTTCCTTTTTATAGTTTATGTTAACGACTTTCCATATTTCACACTAATGTGGACATTTAACTGTTTGTTAATTAAAACGCTTGTTTAATATTTAAGACTTAAATAAATCAATTTAATTTTGACGTCGTAAACAATGCTTTGTCCCGTGTGTCACATTAGTTTACTATAAATAATTAAGTTTCAAACGCAAAAAAACGAAGTGTGTAGAATTTCACTATAAGCAGAAAGTCGACAAAATTCTTAAACGAAATAGTAAAATATATTATTAGCTATGGATCAAACCACAGTTTCTTTAGGTGTTACCTTAGATAGTAAGCTTCAATGGGGTGCCCATACGGCGTCTCACAACTAAGCTCTTACATTTTTGAAACTTTAATAGATGTATAAAATGACATTCATAAGTATATTGCTAAAATACCCAAATGATTAAATGATTTTGAATTTGAAACCGTCACAGATGTAATAATTTATGTTATCAATACGTACTCATGTGGTGTGAAAGTGTGGAAATGTCGCAGTGTGCCTGTAACTTTGGAACAACCATTATTTCTGTTCGAAGTATCAAGTTAATGGAAACTGGAGCCTATCTAGGAGAGTTTACAAATGAAATCGTTACTGATACTCTGCTACTGTGAGACGCGTGAAGGTCGCCCGACCACATTGTGGCGGACCGCATTCCGAGCGCCGGGCGCGCGAGCAGCATTCGCGTGTTCATTGCTTAAACTATCTCCTTCAATACACAGTGGAACCGACTGGGTTCGTATTGGTTCGGTCATGTAATTTGGAATTTTTTCATATGAGTATTTTCTGTGGGTCGCACTGAGAGTCCAGTAGTTTAAAGTGACTCTACCAAAGTATCTGAGGTTAAATCTTGCATGTTTAACTTTTGAAAGTTGGTATGTATGGTGAAGAAGAAGAGAAATCTTTTTTTTTCAGTTATATATGTGAGAGACATATATATCTGTCACAGTTTTTATAATCTGTGCAACTTTTTGCTATCATGGCATGTATGTAGTATATTTGTATTTCTGTCTCAAATTTCACATGTAGTATTTATGTACAGTGGCGCCACGAAAAGGAATTTAATCAAATTTCTTCTTATATTTTATAAATTATGGCTTTGAATCAACTCTACAAACATCACATATACATTAAGACTAGGAACGTCGTCTCATATACCACCATTATGCTTTTTTGATACTATAGAACTATATTTATACCGAATATAAGCATCAAAGAATCCTTAGGCCAGTTATTCGTAAGGTATAGTTAAAGTTTCTAAAGCTAGAGATTGATGTCGGCCAATCCACGGACATAAGGCACTAGGGCCGAAGGGTCACGCTCTGTAGCCCTTTGATTCAGGAAGCCCTTTCCCGCTCCGGTTGCGGCCGACCGGTCTCCGGTCCGCTCCGATACCGTCATAAGGCTATAACCTAGTAACCTTACGACATTCATTGATGGTCTACCCGATTAGCGAATACTGTCTGACTCATAGATCACTGTTTTTAGTTGTTGTATTGTAGAAGGAACAGGCGTGGTGAGTAGTTGCCTTTAATTAGTATTAGAATACAATCCTGGCACGTGATATTAGACAATAGTACAAAAATGGTTTTCCAAATCAGACCTGAGCAAATAGTAAACCTCAACAATACCTGAGTACAAATTCAAATATTATTGTTGTTCACAGTAGAGTGTCTTGGGAGTACTTTCTATACTAATATAATATTATAAAGAGGAAAGCTTTGTATTTTTGTATGTTTGTAACGGATAAACTAAAAACTATTGAACCGATTTTAAAAGTTCTCTCACCATTAGAATGCTACATTATCCCTGAGTAATATAGGTTATATTTATTACTAGAAAAAATAAGGGATCCTTGCTAAAAGTTCCGTAACGTAAACCAAGGTGTAAAAAAATTTGCTTAAAAGTGTCTTTCATCGCATACGCTGCGGAAACTATTGATAAAGTACGCGCGTGCGAAGCCGGGGCGGGATGCTAGCTAAGTATAAAGCTATAATCTTCTAGCGTTCAAAGGGACGGGTAAAGGTGTTTGGTACTCTGCTCTGTCATACGTGTCGATTTTTGCAATAGGTTCTTCTATAGATTGGGAAATTCGTCGAAGAATACTAGTTACCTGTGCATAGTAATGAGAAATGGGTCATGTAATATTTACATGTTAAGTAATTTGTACGTAATATGTCCAATACATGCCTCTACTGCCGCGGCAACTGGCGATGCGGAAGACCAGCGGTTTTTACTATATTATGCAAAGGAGGAATATTTATTATAATTTACGTCTCATAGGATCACTCTGTCATTACGGATGAGTTATTAGTTTGTAGAAGTCAAAGAATTCGAACTGAGAATCGCAAGATTGTAGCAGTAAATTAAATAGATATTAGATACAGTAAAAAAGCCATTAATTATTTATTTTAATCTTACTAAATCCATGTTAGTATTTTTATCGCACCGTAGGTACTGTACGCTAAATAAAAATCACAACATTTTGAAATGAGTATTCCAAAGTTAAAATTATTCAGTGTTACGGTAAATATATATTTTTTTAATTGTATTCATGCAAAAGATACAATCTCCGCGACGTATAATTTGACCAGACACCTATCCTTACAATCGCCAGTTAAAGTTGCCGCAGGTTGTATCGCAGCTATTGTGAGGTACTGCGCAAGCCGCCCATCGACGGAATATGGAGCGATGTTATGATAATAATAAGTTGCGCAACACGGTCACGACACGACACCCGACTATCGCAATGAGCAATATCACTTATGTATCGACTTACAGCTTCCCACTTGCAGTTTCGTTACTGCGACCGATTAGGTGGGTCGCTCTATCCCGAACGAAGCCGAACGATGGCCCCTCTACGTTAGATCGCGTGCCATTGACCTTGTGTCAAATGATTAAAGCTTTCGTTCGCCACCTACCTGAGTACTGGTTACAAATTGAATGCGTATACAACTATTGTCGATCGCAGTTTTGAGATCCAGTTTGAAAAAAAGTAATAACTGAAATTGTTTTGAACAACATTTAAACTTTGAATTCTCTAACTGAAGAATGCTCAGTATTATTTTATGCTGTAAATATTGAATGTAACATATTATATGTATAATATATGACAAAATATAATCTGTAACTTCGGCGATATTTTAATAAAACCTTGATTAACAAATTCGTAAAATTTATATTCTTTACAATAACAACAACATAACAATAACATAATGAAGATTTACGTGGTGACGGTGAAGACGGTTCTTATTAGTTTCTTTCCATTCGTCTTTTAATTTACATAATAACTTTATAGCCTCTTCATCGCTCATTGCTGTGTAGGAACTTTATTCATTTCAGTATCATTTTTAAACGTTTATTAATAAAATCATGTTCTTTATGAAATTTACATTACATTTAACTTTTTTAATTTTACAAGTATTAGTTTTTCGTATTAACAAAACTTCTATATAACTGTCCATTGTATATAACTATATATATAACTGAACAAGCATCAGAACCTAGTTAACTAAACAAATTACGGGTGATTTAGTCACAGTAGTACATACCGTGACAAACCAGCGAAATGATTCTTAGTGAACTTATAGAGGTTCTTACATTGAATCCATCAATCAAAAGGCAGCGAACAGTATAAATTATGATCATAAAGCATAAAGCGTATAAATTGGTTCATATATGTCGATAGGTGTTCAAAAGGTGTTCAGTCAGTGAAAAGGTCTCATCACGTGTTGTGGTTTTAGGTATCAGGTAGATTTAACAAGTATTCGTCGATCTATTTTCAACGACCGCAACACCAAAGACCACAATTGAAAAGATCGCAATAATTCTAGAGATTATGTTCGCAAAGATCGGTTATAGTTGAGCGGTGTTCTTGTTATGACCGTGATTTAGTAAAAGAATTTTCAAGAAAATCGCCTCCGACTATACGAGCTGATAGTTTAAATGAGAACGATGATGGAAGGGTGCTTTTGGATGGAACTTTTGCTCAGTTCTAATTTTGGTAACACATTCGGCCAACTTTTTAGTAATAATTATGGTAATAATACATGTAATAAAAGTCCTTTACCATCCTAACTATCAAATTCCAGTCAATCAATATTTATCTATTACCATGTTCCTAAGTAATTCTTGACGCAGAAATGTGACACAGTGATAAATACATATGTCCGTAAGTAACATGCAGTGATTAAGTTATTAAAGTAGCTTGCATATTATTGAAATGATTGAAACCGACAAAATGTCGCCGCAAACAGGTGTCGAATGTTAGTGTACAGTTTCAAAACGCTAGTTAACGTTGGGTCGGTAACGCAACGAGGCCGGCTACTCAGTTATGTGTAATTACGCAGATCTTAAGTAATTTAACAGCTAGATCAGCAAATATTTTGATGCGTGTGACTATTGATCTGGGTTACTACACTGGTGTAAAATAGTTACTACACTAGGGATGTCAAATTTACAAATTTGACTAAAGTTTTCTTGAAGAATTTATGTCACGTCATATTTAAAACGCTTATTTACGTATCCTCGGATTAGAAGACTTGGTGTTATGTGTGACTTATATATATACATATAATAAAATTCTAACTGATCGCATTCTGTACATGAACGATATATGAGAAAAACTATTATTACGGGACTTTATTAAAGCAATAGAATAGAAAAAAAGAACAGCTCTTTTTTTCTTTTAGAATTTATGTCTGTTTATTTGTGCGTTTTTTATTTCTGTTTTTACTTATGTATTGCAGTAACCATAATTTAATAGTCAAAGTTTGTTTTCATAGTAATTCGTCCATAAATAAAAAAGTTATAAATTAATTTAAAATAATATAGGTACTATTTATTACTTTAAGGCGTAGTTTGCTAGTAAACAAAAATATATTGCATCTAATATTGAACAAATATTAATCTATTTTGCTGATTATACATGCATAATTTAATAACGCATACTTTAATTATGCACTCAGAGATGGTGTTCTCCAATTAACATTATCAACATTACACACAAATATATTTGAAAATTCTGCTGAAATAAGACAATTTTCTATAATTTTTCATCATATATCGTTACAGTACCATTAGTTTCCATTACAGTACCATTACTTGTGTCAGCTACGCATCTACTCCTGACACCAAGTAAATCACTTTCAATTAAATGTTTGTTTACAATCCGTGCTTATACCGGTTTTGTCTAGTTTAGTTCAGAGCGAGTTTCCGATGAGGCCGGTGAGAACGACTTTTGGATCCTCCTGGCACCACCTGTGACCTTTCCTCTTAGGATTTAATAATTCGGTCATGTAAATCAAGTCATGAAGTGCAATCATCAGGTGCTGGTTGAAATTTTTATGAAATTCCTTTCCACTTACTACACGGTACCTTTTCGAAACAGTGATCCGATTAGAAGCAATAATGTTGAGGTGCGTGAGTATGTTTTGGTGCATATCAAAGCTGGAGATGCATTCGCGAGTCTTCGGAGGTTGTACACGTCCATAGGCGACGGTAGCTACTTAAAGTCAGGTGGCACGTCTGCATTTTCATGTCCTTAAAGTTATAAAAAATGCAGGGCTCTCTTGATAATTAAACAGGTCCTAATCTGGAGCTGTTGATTTCACGGTCTTACGGAACGGATTTTTCTACGTGAGGGGGGCTTAGAGGCCAAATAGTGTGTAACATGTTATTACATCATCCAAGCCCCTCTGGGAAGGTCCTGCCATCAACTACTCTTTTAACACTACATGCAATCACAAAGTATTTCATAAAGTGAATAAAATTTTCTCGACCACTACTATATCGACACATACTACTGGGATATAAGCGATTCAAATTGATTAATGGAAGCGTAATCTCTCGCTCGCATAGACAAGCCTTATTTAATAAACAGTATTTATTAGTGTCGAAAGTGGAGCGCTAGTGTAATTATGTAGTGGAATGTGTGACATAATCGATGTAAAACACAGCGCCAGCGCCGGCCGTCGAGCGCCGAGCGGGAACACGGCGTGGCGAGCTCCGTCGCACATCAAACGCGATGTAAACGGCCTATTTGGTCACTGATCTTGACTCGTAGATTATCTTGACGCTGCGGATATGTGACGCATGTCTTTTTACGGTGTTATTTATATCTGTAATTCATTCGTAGTTACAACACTCGTTCGAAAACGAAGGTTGACGAACAGACGGGGCTTACTATGTTCCGTATAGCGTCTACGAAATCAATGTATGTATTTGTTAATTACCAGTCCATGTTGTAGTGCGCGTTGGAGCAGAATAAAAATTACGACATCCAACATCTTCAATAGTTACCTCACTCGCGAAAGGTGGAAGGTTCTAGCATTGTCAAGCAACAGTTTGCAGGATCATAAACAGATTTTTCTGGGTTATGTCACTTTTGGTATTGAGAGGAAAATTGAGATAATAATGAACTAACTTTTCATTAGTTTTTGTCATTCGTAAATATGACCAGGACAAGTGCTATACTAAGGATCCGACAGAAATGTTGCAGGTTCCTTGCAGGGTTCTCTTAAAAGAAAGTGTTTGTGTTGAGTTATTGATTGTTTAACATTTCAATATATGCTAATTTATTTTCCGAGCAGGTCTACGACTTTTCTTACTAAATAGGATGTGATTCGTATCAGTAAACTATGTTGTGTTTAATATTTAAAACGCGATACACTTTCGCCGGTGGGGCAACACCGCACCGCGGTACTCACCGGCCGCTCCAGCCGCTAGACATTGGGCGTGCGATATTTATAGATTTCCAACGCAATGACTGTTGTTTTTCTTTTGTTCAATAATATAACTTATTTTTTATTGTCACTGACACACCATTCATGAAAGTTGATTAGTTGTAAGAAAATCAACTGTGAAGTTTTGATAACGTGAACCTGCTGCCAATTTCCAGAGAAACAAGTGGTTCCTTTGAAGTCGGCAACACGTCGGTGATGTCATCGGTATTACGGTTGTGCATTAGCGTCGGTGACACATTACCGCCTTAATCAAGAAATATCAATCAATGAATACCTTTAGAAGTACATATATGAGTCTACTGGATTCTGAAACTCGTATTGGCCTTCTTGCTGTATTGCATTTGTTAGCGACAGTAGAGTGCAGTACCTAATGTACTGTCCAGTGCTCAGATGACAGTGTGATATTAAGTTACAGTGTATTTGATATTTCTGGAGTGCAAATATAAATTTTGAAAGTTACTCATTATTCAGTAAAAGAATTCAATGTTAATTATGTCCATAGTATGAGAATATAATATAATCTATGATTTTCGTTGTCATTCAAATTATTACAAAAGTCAAGCAAATTCAATAATATAAATGTCAGAAATATGTAACAAATATAAATTATAATTTTACTAAAGAATTGATTAAGATTGTAGAATACATTACTTATGGGTCATTTTGATAATGTCTTTTTAAATTTTGTGCCATCCAGACGTTTTATACATTCGGTAGTCTAAAATAAACACGAGTAGCTGATACGTACCGCGTACCTACTCTTCAGATTACATAGTACTTGTAAGCGTGAAGATATTATTTTCTTCAAATATACTTCGCAGTCTCACATGGTATAATCTATAAATGATTCGCAGAAACCATTTTTGTAAAATAAATATTAACTGCATTTCGACCAAGTTACCTCAATAAATAATGTAAAATATTTTAAGAGTGGATTTACGTAGCCATGATTAACGTTTTTGACTGTTTAACTGTCCATTAAAACTAATAAGAGATAACAGTAACTAGATATTTTACTATTTATCTTTTCAGTGTGAACTTTTCAGTTTAGATATGGATCAATCTTGACTTCTAGAAAATTGATATTGCCTACTTTTTGATATTGTTTTCCATAATGTTGAAAAAAATGTTTTATGTTCTGTAAATTGTACGGTGTTGGTTTTAGTAAAATTGACTTCGAGTTTAAGACAGCTGTACAACATGTCACAGTGTATCTTTTACTTCCTGTTCAATATCACTCGTACTTGATTTACAAACATACCACATAAAGTACTTCCCTGAGGCAATCCTAGTATTACATCTTCAAAGGATGATTGAACTCATTCAATTGTTTTGCTGTGTTACGTTAAACATATATTATAGTTACTTGTTGGCGATTTTCAAGATAACTTTTGAGCAGTTTTTAACATACCAAGATTCTTCTGTAACTCTTAGGCGAGTTGATTAATAAGCGATTTCTCGATGCAATGTCAAAAAGTCTTGTTTATTAAATTGCAATTAGTAGACGCGTGTAGCTCCGATCACGTCGAGATCAATTCGTTAAGTTGGGCAACATATCTGGTCACCGTTTGATTCTTGAGCAAATGAAATTGTTTGCAGATTGCGCAATATCAGCATTTGTGAACTTATGTTGATGAAAGATTTAGATTGTGACATGTGTGCAATATCTAGCGGCAAATGTATAAATTTATGTCATAATATTAAAAAGAAGCTTTTTCTTCCAATGAAATATTAAGTATCCATATCCAGATACGAAATTTCATATCCATAATATCCCTACATTTAAGATCATGGTACTGTAGTCTCTTGCAGTTCGTCTGTGCTTTAAATATGAAAATTGAGAACTGTCTAACTACCTTTTTGTCTCATTTGAACTTTAAACAATCATATTATAAGAAAAGAACAAAACGTAAAAAACAGTTCGCTGTATATTCAAACAATCTAATCGACGCACGGTCGTAAATATATATTTATTTTTATAAACTACAACCTACATTAGTAAACAGAAGTATAGTTTATTGAATTTGAAACTTTTCAATTTGAAACGGACTAATCCTGGCCACTTAACGCTGAGACTACTAAATCAAAATATATGTACATTCGCATTACATTGTCAACGTAGTTTTAGTTATAAAACCATATAATAGGAAAAGCGGTCAACTGTAGAGCGTGGGATTGTATCTTGTAGGTAAATACTGAAGTCTGTCACTGATGAATTTATGATTGTCATCATAAATGAAGTATACCCTAAATTGATAATGTCAACCTACATCAGGATTCTTTGATTCAAAATAAAATAAAATAAAATACTTACGGAATGTCTGTACTGTCTGGGTGAAAAGGTCGCTAGTGATGAGTGTGAGTTCATGATAGATTTCAAAATAAAAAAATAAGACATTCAGTCTCCGATTCACCGATAACGTACGATAATTCATTCAATGAACTATTTAAATGTTGCACAATACTAAGAAACGAGATCAACAATAAAATTGTTGAAAGCTATCCTAGTAGTAAACATTTATAATATCATAAATTTGAGGAACAATCAATGTGAACGCAACGAAACGTACAGACTAACGCAATTTATAAAGGAAACCATAAACAAAAAATTTCACACGAAAACTCGAAGAATATGAAAAAAATATAATGTCTGAACGCAGTATTATACAGTGTTAATAGTTCAAATTCACGAGGTGCTGTAACTGTGACACCGAGACAACTTTCACAATAATTGTGCGCTGGAATTGTCTAAAAAATATACCATTACGCCGACGAATTTTTCTCACTGAACTTTCACTGTTTGTCTATGTCACTAATGTCCATATATTGCGAGGAAAATTAGAACAGATCCGGTTTTCAATGATTTTTTAAATGAATTGAACTTAGTAACGCTTAATAAAGCAATTATAGTAAATGTTTAGATAAAAATATGACAACGCTCTGCATCGTGGAAGAAATTTTTACGATATTAAAAAAGTTAACAAATTTTGATTGAATTTTAATGCTCAATAAATTTCATATTTGAGTCTAAACCGATCTCCCCTGCTCATATTCCCGTTTACAACGAACAAGATGATTTAATTTGTCGAGGAATTGGAGATCGCTGATTTCTGTGCCACACAGTTTAATTAATCAGACGGTACTACCAGTATGCTGAAAGGGTTTTTTAATTTCTTGTCTCGTTTTCAGTTAACGCGTTTTTGTCAAAGAGCCCATCAAAGCATTAGCGTTTAATTTTACAATTGTCTACGGAAGGTGGTCCCCCACTTCCAACTATGTGGCCCGTTTGCTTCAGTCTTATTTGTCAGCTATTGAAGTAATAAAACCTATGCAGTTTTCTTGAATGATATTTAATTTATGAAGTGATGTTAAAGGAGATTTACCATTCGGAGTATTAATATAAAACTAGTGACCCATCTTCGTTTTGGTTAATAAAACTACCTAAGAAGTTAGTTTACAAATAGTAGCCACATTCGAAACAACCATTATTAATTTTTATAAGCCGGCTGATACTTGCTACAATTTATTGTTTTATCGGATAAGATAGGATCGGTTTTCCTAGATCTATGAATTACAAACATGCTAATAATGCAATAGGATAAGCACTCAAAACTTTGTTCACTATTCTCTTAAAGAGAAGTACATACTAATTTTTATTTAATATTCACCTGAACAGGTTTATTACTCGAGATGAAAAGCATTCTAGAATATGAATCATAGATAATGTAAGTTTAAGTTATGTCAAATAAAATGTATTTAGTGGTTATCTATGCAAAGACAGACGGATAAAGATGACAAAATATATGTTGTAAAGATTCGGCCCTATTACAGTTTCATTATTAGTATAAAAATTGTTATTGTTAAAAAATTTGAAGATCGAAAAAATAGACATATCATATAAAAACTTAATGCATTATGGTATAAATGCTGCCATTAAAAAATACAGGAAATCAAACATTTTGTTATGAAGAATGAAGACCACATAATGATATGCGTACTATAATTAACATGCTGTTAAACTATTTGTTAAAGTGGTATAGAATAGAATCACGAAACAACGATCCAGTGCAAGCTAAATAAATAACGTAATATTTTATTGCTGTAATAACTGGCACTCATGTCACGATGTCGTTCCTTTTTTGGCGGGACTGCGTCACTTTTCTTACAAAATGGCCGCCCTATGCGTTATGTCACATCTCAAGTAGGGCGGTATGTGGCCAGCATTTGTAATTGTAACAATAATTCATTCAGCGAAACCAGCCTTGCAACTAGTTACGGCCTAAGCAATAAGGTTCAAACCGCGTTATAAAAAACACAATGTCCCAAGCTCGTGGACTTGTAATTAAAACTAATTCATTTGACGCGCTAATTACGTCATTGTCGTGCGTGAATACGTCGTAATGGATCCCTGATTCTACATTACAATGTCAAACCGTCTGACATCTATAAATTGTGTTTTATTGTTCCTTTTTTGTGTTAATCTACTTTTGAAATGACGACTAGAAAATAATATAGCTTGTATTTTTGTTATAAAATAAAGTTTAAAATTTGGAGTAATATATATAAATAACAATGCTTCAGTACTGTTATGGAGAAATTGTTCATCCTCCGTGTTAATAAATTTCCTTTTAAATACTTTTTAAAAATTTAATCTAATCCTGTTCTAATCTCTTTTTAAATACATAAAAGGCCTAATGCCTTGGACTAATCTTTTTGTTAAAGCTAATCTTATACACACTGACCACCATGTTATGTAAGTTATATATGCAAGCCTTACTGCTGCTTTCGGTACATACATATGTACCGGTTTTCATAGTCCGGGATCTCCTATAGTTCACTGTTATTCCCTGAGAAATGCCCCATTGACTTCTCCAAAAAACTCCAGTTCGGTCTAATAATTGTATCATATGACCTCTCAAGTAAGAAAGTATCCACAGAAAATTTAACTCACAAGTCACAAAATCGCCAATTTTGACCCTCCAATCTTCTGTTACGTCATGCCCCTGCGGGCACCTACCTCATCGAGTGATGACAGCTGATCAACGACCTCAGAGAACATTGACCGTGACCCGCCTATAGCTTGATGACACCGTAATTACCGAATGTCCTCAATGGCGCCGCAACGGTAAGGTTCGGACGTGACGTATGTCCACGACTCGTCTGAAGCTTAATGGCGGATAAAGGTATGGCCAAGCTGGGAGCGAGTCGCGTTTTGAGTAAGCGCTTAAACAGTGTCAATTGCATTTGTCAACCCTTCTTAACAACCGTCAAATCATTTTCAACAGTTCTCACCGGGCCATTCTCAGAATCCTTTCTCAGTGCTTACCAACAATATTTAGGGAATTATTGTGCAAAATTTAATTATCCTACCCAACCCGATTTAGGCCATGCGTTCTATGTAAATTTCATTAAGCGTGTAAGTTTTATTAAGGTGGTATTAATTATTGTGTAAAGCCGTTGAATAATCGCTTGCTATATACACATTAATAATGAATAATGAAAAGTATATTTTTTACAATCAGATTGTTATACGTACTTAATCAAAGTGTATTTGTTCTGAGCTATAATTAACAATTTTGTATGAACTGGGCGTGTTGGCAACCGGACTCACATTTTTTATTGTGTTAAGGCTAGCTAAAGTTCAAGCGTGGTCGTGCGCAGTCAATCAGCTGTAATTATTTATCGCAACAGATCTCAAGGCGCATAACACATAGGCATTATGCGAACGGCCTCTGTACAGTGAGCTCACAAAGTAACCTATCGCAGACGATCGACCAAATCAAAACAGAATCTATTACGTTTTACTAACTTTATGGTTTACGAACTCGTTTGTAATTTGAATATACTCTGCCGAAATATATTATCTTTGTTTAAGATTTGTAAAATTGCAACGCTTGCTGTTTTATTGAATACTAGCAGACTGCCCTCGCTTTACGCTTAGAAATAGCACCTACATTGTCTTAAGACTGGGTTTTTCTCGTTCTAAGAATTGCAATGAAACGAACGTTAAATATTAATTGATGCTTTCTGCAATATATTAGTGAAAACCATAACGAAATCAGATAAGCTGTTTCTGAGATTAGCGCGAATAAACGCACAGACAAACAGACAAAATGTCTAAAAACTATTTTTGTTGTTCTATTGCGTTAATAAAGGCCTCTAATAATAGTTTTATTATTATTTTTATAGATAGAATTTTATTATATGTAAAGATAGCATGTTGTACAAAATTTTACACTGTTATGGTTACATGATTTAAATTGGCTGTCATGTTTATACTAATAAGGAGAATGTGACGGGGCCAAATCTCTACATGTTATATTTTTAAGAAATTTCACTGTAGGTATACTTTGTTATCGATATACAGGCTTGACTATATTTTTATATTTTTGTCTATCTGTCTGAAATAATATAATAGCAAAACCACTTAAAAGATTTACATGACTATTGACTTATTTGGAACTTATTATAAGTCAAGTCTAGGATACTTTTTATGAAAGGGATTTGTTCTCGTGGAATTATCAAAAACGAAGCGAGGACGGGTTACTAGTCTAAAATAAAAGGGGAGAGTGAAACTTTTCTAAAGTTTGCGCATAAGCGGAAAATAATTTTCGAAAACACGACACCTATTTGAAAATGTCTATTACCATTTGAGAGTCAGATTATTCATCAAATGCATAATTGTAACAATTAATTAACTGTTGATCACTAACGACGTCGGGGCCGGCCGCTAATCTGATATAAAAAGGGAGAGTAAAAACAAAAGATTATTATTAGCATACGAGATTACTTTAAGTTCTAAACTTTAAAATAATTACTATACAGTTATTATGATACATGCTCTAAAATGAAAAAAAAACAAGTTAGTTTTCACTGTTAATTTACTTAAATGTACACGGTTGTCTGTACAGATCCTCTGCCTGGTGGCAGCCACGGCGCTGGGCGCGCGGCCCCGCCCGCGGCTGCAGCAGCCTGTCGAGGACGAGTACGACTACGAGCCCCAAGCGCAAGATAGAGGAGCGGGGGAACAGGTGAGAAGTATACCTTCACCTCTTTTACTCTACAGGTTACCAGCGCCCTAATCCTACAGCTAATAGATAAATGTGAATGCTAATGAGCTTGTTATTGCTTCAGGAGGTATAGTTGATAACAGGTAATCAGTAACGTCAAAAATTTCCCAAAAACTAAGGTCACCAGTCGTATGAATAATACCTTGTCATACATATGTATGTATCAGGCGGCATAAGAGCTTGATAACGAGGTGGTTGAAAGATATAGTTATTCGTGGGCAGTACCTTTTTTTGTGTCTATATTCGGCAAACGAGCAGACAGGCCATCTAATGGGAAGTGTTCACCACCCTCACGGTCGTCAGCACCAGAGGATTTACTGACATAGTTCGGCCAAAAAGTAAGAAAATGAAGAAAGCCAGCACTGCAACTGAAATCCGTAAAGCACTACACGGTAAAACACGGTTGACTTTAGAAGGAGCGTCAAGCCGGCCAAGCATGGCAATATTCTTCGATACCTGGTCCACTACTAGATCGGGTGTATACTCTGAACTCGAAACAATTTAAATTTTGTCTCCTTAAATCATTTGCAATGTATTTGCAGGTGGTGCTGGTATCTCCGGACGCGTACAACTCACTGTACCAGGCGCAGGACCGCTTGGACCAAGAGTATGAGCCCAGAGCTGTCCAACGACAGCCGGCGCGCCTCAAACAGCCACTGCAAGAGGCACCCAAGCAACCACCTGTGCAGACCATCCGTAACTACAATAAGGTAACTGCTGCCATTCCAAGATAACTGCTGTTATAACATGGTAACTACTTTTATAATAAGATAACCTTATAAGTTTAATTTAGTACATTTCATCAGGTAGGTTCACCCAAACTTACACAAATAATTTTAATTACAATTTATAATATCTAGAACAGCGATCATTTCGTATGACCGCCTGGTTTTCTAGCTACATATATTATACGTGGCAATGGCGCTAGGTTCATTCTTTTGGCGGCCACTGGGTTCGGCTAAACCCTTAATACCTATCTTCCTGCATTTGTTAAGAGCTCTGGTCATAAAATTAACCTTAAAACGTATTAACGAATATTCTGAATATTTTTTAAAGACATAATACGCTTTGAAATTTCTACATTTTGATACGATTCGGCATAATATTCTTAATCTTTGATAGCATTCTTTTTTAGAAGTCCTTTCGAGTTAAAATGGCAGTATCTATGATTTTATTGCACATTTCATCGATTTATATCTACATTTTACACCGACTTTAAAAAATAAGAACGTTGTCTATTGATCTGCATGCGTTTTGTTATATTTACAGGTTTGAACTAAAGATTACCATATTGGGTTATTGTACAATATTGGTCAATCGTTCTAGAAACTAATCTAAGCTTTACATAGATTATGAGTAATTTATTAATGGAGGACCTTCTAAATGAATTCTAAGTATCTATAAAAATAAGATGCCTCGGTGAAATGCCAGCATGTACCTACTAGAGCATATAGCAGCAGTACTAAATTACATATATTATGTAACTGACAAATGCCCTCGCTTCGTTTCGGAAAAACTATCTTACGCTTAAAGATAGCACCTGCATTTTTCTGAGGTTTTCTCTTTCCGTGAATCAGACATACATATATTAAATCATAACTTTTTTATTTATGGACGGATTGAAATGCGTGCGTTTGTTCCCGCTAATCTCAGAAACGACTTAACCTATTGCGTTCCGGTTTTCACTAATGTATGGCAATAAGCCTCACTTAATACTTAAAGTTTGTTTCATTGCAATCCGTCCAAAAAAAAAAGTTATAAATTAATTTAAAATAATGTAAGCCGTAGTTTTCCTGCAGCGAAGCGAGCGCAGTTTGCTAGGTATGTATTATGTTTGTAGTTACTCTGCGGGCAGCTGTGGCAGCTTGACTTCAGATAGATTTCGAAAAGGTTTGCTAGTTTATTGTCAATGATAGTTGTAGAATGTAATAGATACTAACAGTTTTGCAGTAAATGAAGCTTACTAAGAATACCAAATTTCCGTGGGAGACATTTATGTGACAGATGTGACAGCCTCTACGGGACCTTGGTTGTTTGTGTATACTTCCAGGTTAATCATTTCAGTTCCAATATCTGTTCAGGTTAACGACGACGGCAGCTTCACATTCGGCTACGAGGCGGCGGACGGGTCGTTCAAGGAAGAAACGAGAGGCACCGACTGCGTCGTCCGCGGCAAGTACGGCTACGTCGACCCCGACGGCAACAAGAGGGAGTTCACCTACGTGTCCGGCAACCCTTGCGATCCGAACAAACCGAACGAAGACGACGAGCCAGATTCTCCGGCCCAAGAATCCGCTGAACGGGACGATGGAGAACCCAACTATCCCACGAGACCCGTATTGAGACCTACCACTGCGCGACCGCCGACCGCTTACTTCCAGAACGACTTCAGGGACGCCGATGAAGACGAAGTCGAAGAGGAGCCTCTGCAGCACATCAGACAACGCGTCGTTCAACGCCCGCAACCGGCGCTCAGAAGACCGGCTTATCAACCACAGCAGATTGCCATAACTCCTCGACCTTTGCCAGTCACTACCGCACGCGCATTACCACCAGCAACGACGTTCAGGCCACAACTTATCCAAGTGACCCCGAAACCACAAATTCAGTACAGCCCCGAGCCAAACTATTCCCCAGCTCCTACTCCTGCTGCCATCCACACATCGGCGAGACCGGGCCAGATCGATTTTGCCGCAGAATTCGCCAAGTTCCACCGAGAGAATCAAATACAATCTACGACTCCCGGCAGCTTGAACACTCCTTCAAAGACGACTGTCGGCGTGGAAGGCGCCGCGCCGAGCGGAAACCCTCTATATTCGACCGAACTAGTCTACGATCCTTCTAGCGGACAATACAACACGCAGCTATTCCAGACCTTGCCGCAGACCAAGGGAGAGCTAAACTTGAACCAACGCCTACAGCCGTTCGTAGCTCAGCAGCAACCTCAGGCTCAACGACCGTTCGTTCCGTCTCCTCAGATTTCCGCTGCCGCTCCTAGCCCCTTATATAGGCAACAGATTCAGCAAAACCCTCAAGAGGTATATCAGAGGCAGCAAGCCGAAAATCAGTTCCAAAATTCGCAGCAATTGTTTGCACAGCAGCAGCAATTGCAGCAGACTCAACTGCAGAGGGACAGAGCTGCGGCGAGGGCCCAGGCGCAAAGGCTAGCGATCGCTGCTCAGAACCAGGTACCTCAAAGAGCGCAATCCCCGCAGTATTACTACGTGGCGCCACGCGGGGAGTCGTCGTCTTCAGGGCAGATCGACGCTTTCCTGAGAGGTCACGGCATCCAGTTTTAGTGTGAATAGTGAATTATCTGAGCTAGGTGGCACGGTCGACCGTTACAACTGGTATGACAGAAATTAGTCATGACGCGTTCGATTAAAAAAAAAAAATTAGACGTCGCCAGTATAGATGAGTCTACATTGTTGATAATTACGTATAGTTTTTATATATAAACAAATGCAGTTAATTCAAATTTACTTTTTCGTAATGGCTATTTCTGTCAATCAGCGTCCAATCGGCCATGCATCGTATAGTTTGGTCGACGTGAGAGTGCAGTCGTGCGGTGGCTAGCTCCGGACAGTTGCAGGGCGCGAGTGTACATACGCTGTGTCTTATCAGTACCTTAAAGTTAATCTAGTATATTATAATAGTCATAAGTCAAATGTAAGCAATTTTGTGCGCGACAGTCCGTGCGCCCGATTGCGTCTATTTGTAAAGTAATTTTGTAATATTTGTTTTAAATAAATTATATTTTTATAGTAAATTTGGTGTATTCTTAAAACTTATATGCTCTTAGGGGTACTGGTTGTAAATCGTAACAAAATATGTTTTCTCAAACATAGTGAAGCCGGGTAGTTGTACAGTACGGTACATTTTACTTAACATCCACAATGCTAAGTTCGAATTAACATTATAGTTGTAATTAAAGAAGAATATAATACGAGTAAAATATATATTACCATTTTGACTACTGAAGTATTGTCTAATTTTAATAAGTAATTATCTAATTTTCAGATTTTATTAATTCCGTGTTTTTATTTTTTTGGAAGACTGTTTTCGGATTTCTTTACACTGGATACATATTTATTGATTGCAGTAGCTACAAATGAGAATGCCAATATTTATTTAATATGCCCTTAACAGAATTTCCACACTTTGATCTTTTATTGCGTGGTATATATCCATTGGCTGGGACAGAAAACATCTCACGTATACATACATCTCACGTGGACCCATAGTGTTATAAATATGTTGATATATTTATATTTAAATATGTTTCAATACCGTAATAATAGGTTTGTATATACTTATTTATTCTCCATTAGCGTCTCAGTATATAAAGGTAAAATGAGAGAGAGGTGAATGCATGAGTGTTTTCTCCCATATCCTGCAGACATGGGAGTGTTACCAACCAACCCATTGTTACTGGGTAGGAATCCTGTTTTTACAAACGAATCTAACTCAATACTAACACCAACATCCTGAGGTGACATTATGCAGCCTAGATCCATACAGGAAGTTCTATAAAATATGAACAAGTCAACGATAACATAAGAATGTCAATAGTACCTAACCACAAGTATACCCTCACTCACTCATCAACAGTCTGTTCTTAATAACAGAGTAAGTACGAAGGGAAAACGTGACTATTCCCAGTATACGCTCCTCACTTTTTTTCACCGACTGTCTTTCCCTGACAGCGGTATACTATTGTACTGTGTTACTTTTCCTGCTTCTCAACGTATGCCACTCAGGTAGACAAGCGACTGGTTGTATAATATTTGTTGATACTTGATAAAAATTTGAAAAAGGACAACTTCTTCCAACCTTCAGGTTTCAGAACTGGGAATCTTTAAGATCAATAACACTATCCATTATTTTATCTATCGTACTTCAACGCTTCTTGGGGATTTTGTTGAGACCACAACTTCAAATGCTATATCATATGATGGCGGCGTTTATAGTGGTTCTGCTATTTATTCCTACCACGTAATTATAATATCTGCTACTATTATATCAATGAAAATCATAGAGTACACAATACTAGTACTGATAGTACCTATATACTCAGTCATAATATTACCAATTGGCAGTTTTGTTATGTATGACCATTAGATGCAACGCCACCACGGTATCACAGCGCCACGCGGTATCATCGATAAACAAAACTTTGTCTTACTTTTATAACTGTCCCAAGTACAGTGTTAGTTCATAGAGAACTTACTACTATGATCAAACTTAACAAACTAAGCAAAAAATAAATGTATTCATCTTTACAATTTATGAAATAAAGGTGCTTTGATCAAACTACAGTGGGTAAATATTGTCTCCACGGGATAATCTGACATAGTTTGTTACATCTTTTTCTATGTATACAATTGCATGATGTTCTATTGTCTAGCGGATAGATGGCGGTGTCTTAATATATCTTGTACAGGTAGATTGTCTTATGTTTCATTGTTTTTTTCGTTTATTTTATTTCAATTCCTTTAATCATTTATGCAGGATTATTTTAATTGTATTAGACGTAGAGTTCTAACTAGAGGTTACATCTTAACCGATCTAGTTTTATACAATAGTATTTACCTAGTCGGATCATAAGTTCTGTTACATGTGTATTGTGAAACAATCGACAGATGTTTGTTTTTACAATAAATGTTTATATAGCAAAAGGAATTTACTAAAACACAGATTCTTATGCTAATTGATCTTTTTCAAAATGACCCCTGGGATTTTGAATACAAGCCTTCGACCTGCGCGGCCAGTGGTCTACAGCAGCACGAACGGGGTCCATATTAATATGGCCGGCTGCTTTGATCAAGAATGCCTGGAGTGACTCTAAATCAGGATGAAGCTTTGAGCAGACCTTTTCCTCCAAATGTTGTCATACTTTATAATTTAACTTCGTGTCGTTTGAAGTCAATTTCACGCGCCACAAGCCAGTATTGTGTGCTTTTGCTCTATGACCTGGCGCAGAATCTTGCTGCAATACCCGGTGTCTGTCATTGAACATGGTATGAGAAAGTTTAGTTTACGTCAGTTTAGATTTAGTGTGTCAGTATACCAGTAAGTAGTAAAACTTTCCCACTTAAGACTTAACCGGCAGCGCATCGGTGATGCTTTTTCTTGTTACCGATGTGGATGTCCACGGAAGACACTGACCACTAATCATCAGGATGCTGTCTGATCATTTGTCAAAAATTTACATAAAAAATTTCGTAAAATGTACTCCAATATTAATAAGTATAAAACAAAACTACGGTTCCAATGACATAGTTAATGGTTTGCGTGATGCTTTTTGAGGTACTGATAAAATCGCTAAATTATTCATAACTATTGAGTCGCAATGAAACCTGCTGTGCCAATAGTATACCAGTAATTTATGCTGCCTTCACATGAGGTCACAGCGAAACCTAACACATGACAAGTACCAAGAGCTGTATACACGTCCAACCTTTTTTCTCTGCTATAAACACTTGCAAATCATCTTCACTTTATTTAAATTAAAATATTTTTTCATATTTCATATATGTTGGTAACATTCCTCACAACTTCCAAAATGGACTTAGACGTTCCTTAATCTGTATAGTCATGAAATTATAATTTGGCCCTTTTTGTGATATGTAGGAAATAATGTAATTACATGCCATTTTTGGCAGATGTGAATTTTACATTTTGCATCGCCATCGTAAATTTGTCATGACTAAGATTGAGAATCAATAATTAGTACCAAAAAGTTAAGCGCACATGTCCCGATGAGTTACGTCAATCATAACCTAAATAAGTTAGACCGTCAAGACCGACCACTGCGGGCGAGATCAGTGATTGTGTGGGTGGGGTAAGGGTGTAAGATTTGAAGGGATTCATTGCTTCGGAGAGCATGGTAAGCCTTCGGCCCCGGTGGTTATCGTCACGTGAAAGGTCTGCGGGTTGTATGAGGAACCTAGGCGGTATACCAAGCCGCACTGAAGCAGCGGGGTGAGGTTTTTTTTAATTCTCCTCAATGAGGAAAAATGCATGCACTTTGAGTGACATATTTGATTGAAATCAACACGGATTGGAAATTACTCATAGTTATCTGAAAATGTCGAAGCGACAAACATTCTGAAATTTACTAAAGCTTAATATTTTTCAAGCTAATTATACCGCAATATTTTTGTTGCTTTATCAAAAAAGTATTTCACAATCAAGTAACTATCATGCATTTCTATATTTAAGATTGTGAAAATAAAAAATAACCAGCAATCTTGTAGAAAACAATTCCATTTAATTGTTTTATATAGTTATCTACTTAATGTTTTTCTCAATATGGAAGAATAGTCTTCTCATATAATACGAGAATGAATTGTTTCTCACAACTCGTGTGTTCATAGCATTTAATATCCTCCACGTTTAGGATCTTAAGTGTAGAGTAAGGTTCACTGTAAGGTGAATGAGCATCAAGTGAAAATTCTAGAAATACGAGTATACATCATTATCAACAGGTGGTCATAAATTAAAAGAATACTAAGAAACTAATAACAACGGAAAAAACAATGTACTTTTGAACCAATTTTACTTACAAAATTATTTACTGTGAAGTACGATTCGGGATTAGAAAGGAAGTTTTCAAGGACGTACGTATTCATTAAAATGGGGTAATTATGATGACATTGAATCGACGACGAGTCGTGTGAACAATAGACAGTAGACACACTTGGAACAATGAGCCAATTAAAACCGAATATTTATTCACATAATATCCAAAATATAGTTCAAATACCAATAAAAAATAACCAAACATAAACTACTGTCCATATGCATACGCACTTTTCGAACGGACAATTAAACAATTGTGATCTTACAGCACGGGTAAGTGCAGTAAAAAGATTTTCCGTTTCAGATAATGAAGTGACAACAATGGTGGTGTTTGCGTAAGGCGTTCGCACGGAGAGAACGTGAGTGGGGAAATATTTTATATAGGGGACCGAAGAGCGCGGGCGCGACGTATCGCCGTCATGCCTCTGCGGCTGCCCTAGCGAGATGAACCTCCTCGTACTCCTCGTTATACTTTACGCGTGTATTTCAACCGCTGCAGCTACAAACTCGACCCAAAATGTCCCCGATTTCGAATCATCCAAGAATGCTACCAAGGAAATCTTGAAAGCGAGTGAAACGGCAGATCCTGGGAAAGTTGAAATTGTCAAACAGATACGCCGGCTCAATGAAGATGGATCTTACACGATCGGTTATGAAGCTGACGATGGCACCTTCAAGATCGAGAGTCGAGACGTTCAAGGCAACGTTAAGGGTACGTTTGGCTATATCGATCAAGATGGTGAAATAAAACGTGTGACATATACATCCTCTGGTGATAGTACCCCCGTCCCAGTTTCTACTAGTACTACATCCAGCACACCAATGATGGTTGTAAGAGTTAACAAAACAGTATCTTTAACAACGAGGAGACCTCTAGCAACAGTTGTATATCCAACTAGATCTAGTGCAACAACAAGAGGAACAGTTATTCAACCCATTCCCAGAAGAAGAGGTAGTTCCACTAGAGCTCCATTGAATGCTGAAACTACAACTGAACAAAAGGCTGAAGAAACTACGACCAAAATATTGGATTTATATAATTATAAGGAAGATAGTGTTAAAACACGGACCCAACTGTCAAAACCAGTGCCAGCTTCAGTGAAAGATGACTTAACAATGAAACAAACTACTACCAAATTGCCGCAGACAGTAAAACCAGTGTACGAAGACATAAAAGAAAATTCACCTGAAAATAAAAACGCAATCCGACGTGAATTAACTGGAACGAGTCCCAATCCTCACATGATAAGTTTGCAGCAGTCTATGGGGGATGATTCTACCGACGTCTACGGAAGTCACCATTCTCTTGGAACAGTGCGTCCATTATTTACTACAACAACACCTCGAGTTAGATTACTACCAATACATTCTGTGGTAGCAACGAGACAACAAATACATCGTCCGTACCAAGAAGCACCGGAGGAGGCAGAGAAAACTACTATAGAAGCTAGTACAGGTCGGGTGTTTGATCGCGAAAATGTTTTAACTTCTACTGCTATTCCCGTAGTGCATATTCCTCTTCAAAGGGAAACTGAAGATAGTTTATACCACCAACAGCCAATTTATCGTCGTCCAACAGCAACAGTTCAATTCCGCACTCATGAATTTCTGAGAGACAACCCTGGAGCTCCTATTCCTATCGGTAACCAGCGTCCCTTTCTCCATTACGAATACCAGAATAAAGTATTGGATCAACAGTTATTAAAAGAATCCAACCACGCGCAATCTAAAGCATCAGAACCTGAAGCAGCTTCTGTCACATATGATGCAAGACCAGTAACAAGAATAATACCCATACCGGTTGATGAACGAGGAGTCCCTATCCAAGGATATCAAGCGCGATTTGTCAACCCCTATAGAGCTCCTCCACCTATATTCCAACACTATGAACCTCTCGATGACGTACCTCGCATATCAGCTCCAGTGAGCACAAGAGACCTTAGACGTCTGTTACACATTCTGATCCTCCGCCAAGCCAAATTACAATCACTGATGGATCAAATGCTACCAGGACCATCGTATCAACCACAACCCGTTTACAGGCAGGACTATGACTATAATAGACACCAGCAGAACTACCAAGGTGATGATCGTTACGATTACAGATACGATAACCAGTACAGGCAAGACTTTTATCAAAATCAGGTTTCAAATTATGACAACCAGCAATATGAGAGCCAAAGGTATGTACCGCGTCGAAGATACTCCCGCCCTTACGACAATGCTGGGGCTTCTTCTAATAATATAGAAGATATGCCGGAGTATCTGCCAGTCGAAGTGAGGGAGACTCTGCTCTTGAAAATGCTGATGCTTGCCATCAGTCCTGACTTCATGCCGACTCCTGTGGCGGCAACAGAACTGACAACTGCAGCTCCTCCTAGAAAACAGGTGAGGAATGTTCAAATTTTAGGGGAAGAAGTTTCTACCGATGATAATAAACCCATACAAAGGCATTGACATAATAAGCTATAAGCTTTGTGTATAACTTTAGTTAGTAATATTTAATTTACAAAACATGAATACATTCAGTCGTAATATTAAATAATGTAAATATTTTTTATCAAAACAGTTATAATAATAAACATTTTGTAGGAACAAGCTGTAATTTTTTTTGTCAAAAACTTCAACTTAGATATTATTATATATGTAAGTTACTTAAAAACAAATTAAGGTAGGTCAAGAAATTCCTAATCGACTCAGAAGCACATAATTATAATAACTAGTCGCCTTATTGCGATGTGGGAGTCTTCAAGAGGAGAGTGAATATATTTTTATAAGTTAGTGGGCTCAACATCTCTTATATTTCATGATCTCTTACCATCAGCTGGAAATGTTATCAAGTATTAATACTAGGAGTAAGGCTAAACTGATTGTTCCAAATTTCAGACTAAGCAAAACTGGAGGCTCTTTCATGGGTAGATGTGTAAATATTTATCAAGTATTAACTTATTTTATGGAATTGTTTTTTCAAAGAAATGTTTATGGACATTGATTAAAAAACGTGATGGGTGATACAGAAGATTATTGCACAAATTAAATATCAAAATACTAAATTTCAAGAATTCCCTTACTTAAATTACCTAACTATGATGTCAGAATATGTTCAATCACAAAATTAATTTAACTTTGGAGAAATAATGTGACAAATCTCGTTAGAATTTATCGCTGAAAGCTGCCATGTACATAGCGGAAGGTCATATCTATTGCGTGTAGACATACACATTACAAAGTCCAACCTTCACGGCGTTGATTCTTGTACGATGAGGGTAAACAGAGGGCATTCATGTTCTTATTGTGATGCTCGTTGTTGACTTAATAAAGTCAAAGAAACATTGTCAGTGTAAGAACTGGCAAAGAGGCAAACCAGCAGCGTCAGCCTGTCAGCACCCTGCACATTTAAGGAGATCACTTTGAATACGAATTACATGAATCCCGGAAAACTAATTAGTTTAGTTTACTTAGTAGATTTTAAAATACTTTTTATCCTAATATTTTAGTCTCAACATCATGATCACAAACTGTCACAGTGTTGAGCACGGGCTTCTTACCTTTTTCGGAGAAGAGATTATAATTATATAGTCCGTCACGCTAGCGCAGTGTGGCAAGAAAAATAAGACGTTCAGGATTCGAATAGGCTCTCCGTGCTGTGTAATAATGAATAAGGCGATCGGTGTAACGAGAAAAGTTTTTTAATTAAGTAAATATAACGTATTGCGCAAGTTATTATTAATTCACTCTAGCTATTGGATACAGGAGTAAGTGATTGTATTTGCCAAGACAGCTTAAGTTTAAAAATACTTCCTTTATTGCAAGCAATAGATTCGGTGTTAAAGAAAACAATTTAAGGATGAAGTTTACCGCTTCCTCATTCTTCCTTATTCCTTAAATGGTTAGAATTACATCCTACTTTACGTGATATAATTTTAATATGCTCAATTATTTCTGTAAAATCCGTCAAGGCTCGATCTCATTTATTTGTAAGGCAAACAGCAAATTTGCAGTTCGCTGTAGTAATCAAACATATAACAATTTATTCGGTTTACATAACTCGGTGGGAAAATAAGGCATACATGTAAGAGACAGGTATTGTTTGCCGGCCCATGGGAAACCCTCCCACGGCCTCATACGGGTTTGTTAAAAACCACATTGACAACAATGGTGCGGTGTCTGGGGTATGTGTTGAGTAACACTTCTGGGATTACAATATCGCTGGGGACTGTTATGCCTGGCTCGACATTGACCTGGTAAGTGGGAACGAGTTAAAGGGAAAGAAGAAGCTGATGGCGAAATTGTTGAAGTTATCGACGATTGTTGAACGAAACTTTCAATATATCATTCCTTTAATCGTTACACACAATGACTGTCTTATAGAATAAGTATTGAAAAATTCATATACGAGTATGTAGGTTCCGTCGCAAATTTACCTTTCACCAAAGCAAGCAATAAATAATCTCAAGTAAACACTACGTAGAAATTTTAGGAGCGCCAAAAAAAGACGAGATAAATATAAAATTTCAATTTATTTAAAAAAAATATACTACATATTTACAAAAAATGATGATTAATCACCGACTAAAACGATCCAAATGTGATATCATGGAGAGGGGCGGAGTTTCCTTTGGGCAGGGAGTACTCCTTGAGCAACTGGTCCAGCATAGAGTAGGGCTGACTCCTCTGCTGTTGGAACTGATTTGCGGGAGGGAATCGCTGCTGAGCAGGGGCTTGGTTGAAGTCTTGGCTGAAGTCCTGGTACTCGATTTGAGGTCGAGGCTTAGGGGCAAACTGCTGAGGTTGCGGCGCGGGCCTGAACTCCTGCTTGGGCCTGAACTGCTGCTGACGTGGCTGCGGCTCTGGATTGAAGAAGCTGTCCTCTACAGGAGCGGGTGCAGCACCAGCAAAAAATGCAGGCTGCAAAGATAAGCTAATTTTAGATTTGAAGATTCGTGCCGGCACATGGTTATTTAGATAGTTGAATCAGCATTTACATAATTAGTGGTAATTATAACAACAGGACACTATTCCTTTGTCAGTAAATATATATCTAACTAATATGATATCATCATATTAGACATATTTCATCATTCGATTGTGTCTACGTAATAATTATTCGATGATATTGCTTTGTCCGCCATATTATTCTTCAAAACTTTGAAAATCTCTTCGGGCATTAAAGTACAATGAATCTTTTAACTAAACATCTAAAAAAAAACAATTTTCCACAAATATTATACAATATAAACAGTTGGTATTAATTTTTGTTGGCTTAGGTAAAAGTATTATATCCATTGGTTTATTATGACACCAAAGTGCTACAAAATATTTAAACATCCAGTAATATCACAAGCTCGGTTGGTGAAAGAATAAGTACGCGACTGTGTAGTAATTGACTAGGGCCTATGGAAGTTTTTTTTTATGTTAATGGCCGGCAAACGAGCAGACGAGCCACTTTATGATGGATGGAAGTCACTGTCGCCCATGGACATCAGCAAGAGCAAAAGTATCGCTGATGCGTTATCGGCCAGGAAATTAGAAGAAGGTAAGAAAGATCAGCCTATTAATAAAATAATAGACTCTACCCTGAGAAATTCATCTTACCAGGTATCTTACCAGACCGAAGCAACTACAAGTTTTGATAAACTTCCACCTCCTAGCACTAGTACATACTAGTAGATATATTGGTGGGTCTCAGGAGTAGCAGTTTCTAGTCTATTTCAGATAACATAGATGGTTTCAGTGTTGAATTCTCATCTAAAACTCACCTTGGGAGGTGCAGGCGCGCTTTGCGCAGCGCGATATTGTTGCTGTTGAGGTTGGGGCCTGTACTGCGGCTGCGGCTGGGGCTGCGGGCGGTACTGTGGCTGTGGCTGGGGCCGATACTG
>PDGT01000078.1:727374-773017 GCA_003671415.1 Megathymus violae | reverse complement strand
GCGGCCGTGGGGCGGGGCGCGGCGCGGGGCGCGGCGGCGCGGGCGCAGGATCTTCGTAATCGTAGTCTACAGACTGCGCGGGCGGCTCGCGGTATTGAGATCTGCCGCCTTGCTGTTGGTAGTAATTGGAATCAGTCATTTCTTCTTCTTTGTCCTAGCATTATTGACAGAGCGGCGGTGATATTCATGTATCATTTTCGGGGGCTGATCCGCCGATATAACCTAACTTGCGATATCTCGTTATTTGTCCTTATTAGCAGATATTTTTGCTGAATTGATGTAGGTGACCGCCAACTGTAAATTTTTTCGTCAAATTTCATGAAGAATATTCGTTGTATGACTCATTGACATCAATTTTTTTTCTGTTTGTCTGATTATAACTCAAGAACGGCTTGATCGATCTTCGTGATAATTGGTATATAATGAGAACACGTGATTGTGCAGATGATAGGCTGTATAAAATATCAATAAATAAAAAATAAAATAAAAAAATAAACGTTCACACCTTCACACCCCCGCACTAGGATTTCCTCTGTTGCGGGTGGCATGGACACACACAAATATGACATCACAATCACCCAGACCCGAGAACAAACATTTATCTGTCACATAAATATCCGCCCTGACCGGGAATCGAACCCGGGACACCTCGCTCGGCAGGCAGGGCTATGGGGTCGTCGAATGAACCTAATGATGTCTAATTAAGGCAAAAAACATTAAAAAAAAAATATTATTGTCATGTATATATCATTTATTGTTAGTTAAGAAAGAAGAAAAGCATTGAAATTTACGCTTAATTACTGAGCAACGTATATGTAACGAATTAGTACCAAGTATGAATTGCACGTACCGCATTCGTTTTTGAATCGATTGTTTCAACTTCAACTTAACATTAACCGGCCTAAAGATGGAGTTTTAATCGGTCGGAAGCATTGAACCGCAGCGACCAGTCGTCCCGTGTAGAGTCAGCATGACAACAATCTAATAAGTTTCGCAGACTGCTACGGCGTAGCGAGTAGGGCAGCTTTTCATCAAATGTTTATTTCTATTTAAATTGCGGTAGACATATAGTGACATGTAAGTGTTCCACGTAATTCTAAGGGACTACTATTGTCCACGCAAATCTGTACACTGACTTCTATTGAAGTATGCGGAATGAAGTGTTGTATTTCAATGTAGCGATTTGTTTGGGAACAATTTCCAATATAATATTGTTATTTATAGGTTTAGCTGGCTGGGCTATTATACGGAGTGCACGTTTACCACATTCAGTGAACTCCAGGGTGAGTTTCCGCCCCTTTTAAAGTAATTAAGAAATATAGTGAATGGCATAAGAAACAAATATAGATGTAAATAAAAGACAGTCTCCATTTGTCGAATGCTTTGAATTTTGATGATGAAAGAGCAAAATATAGATATAATTTAATGTTTAAATTTGCGATGTGCGACCCATTCCTAAGTCCAACCAATCTCCGTTATGAGTAAGTGTACTCTGGTAAGCCCTTCGTTATCGGCAATGTTGCCAGTTCCCTACAGATGGAGGTCGCTAGGCTCTGTAACATGGAGTATAATTCCCACGATAGCCGTGGCGGTAGGGATTGTATCTGCTTGGCTAGCTACCACTTTTCGCTTACGATTATCCAGGAAACAAATTGAACATGTCTTGGCTGTGTCGCTAGATAATCATGTAAAATTCCTTCTGAGCCTGCCACATGTTAGTAATGCCTTTGCTGATAAGGACGTTCAGTGGGATATTGATATGCAAAACTACATTATGCACCTCAAGAATCTATTTTCAGATCATGACCGGCTCAAACTATTACATTACAGCGATTACAGGTTTACAACGGGGCACTGGCGACTTCTCGTAATTTATGAAGTCTAGATCAGATTGGTGACAGAGGCAATAGTCGATCCGAGTGTGGAAATTCCGAGGCGGTATGTAACGACTGTTGTCAAATGATAACAGCCAATTCCGTGCACTCCGATTAGGCAGACAACTTGTAGTCAAGTGGAATTGTACCTGTTGCTTGCCAGGCCTCAAGCCCTCCTCGCGTGTAGACTCATCGACAAGAGTGGGCGGGGCCACAGTGATGCCCTCACCGGCAGGCTGAAAACCGTATTTGTTGGCTCCATACTCGATCACACGTAACTGGAAATTAAAAAAAATATATAGAATTATTTCGGTTGCAAAAATGTTTAATGAAAGAAAACCTTTTTCGCTATAATTCTGCAGTCCATTCTATTTTAAGTTTCAAAAGCATATCTATAAGTAAACAAAAGACATTCATGAGAAAACTGGTTGTGGTAGAATTGGATTGAAGTGAAATTGGGTTCTGTATTTTGATTACGGAGAAAATGCTTAGGGAAATGGTAAACATTTCTTGCTTTTTCATATTTTATTACATTACACTGCAACCAAAAGTCATTATAAAGATTTCATAGTTGTATCGAGAAGTAGGGTTACTGTCCTTGTTTGTTGCTAGCCAGAGGGGTAACAAATCCTACCAGCGCCCATGACTACTCTACATTCATTCTAGAAACAGTTTTCTAATAGAACTGCAAGATATGAAAACAACCGATTCTTAAATACTTTTTATTACGTAGGTGTTAATATGAAGCACGACAAACTATAGCGTTATCATTTATCAGTCTCTTTATTTGATTAAATATATTAAATGTTATTGATAACGGAAATTCTATGTTGTTTTTCACGTCCAGTGTACTGCAATTTTTAATTTTAATCGGCCGACTGACACCTCTCAATTTATCGAAGTTGCAGACTTGGCAGGATTGTCTGAACCTTTAAAAGAATTGATACATATGACAATTATTTTTGTACGATGCACAACTGCTGCATCCAGAAAATGAAATGTGACATAAAAGTTCGCATGGTCTCTTAATGGTATTTCAAACTACTACGTTGACGTAAAATGATCTTGAGCAAGTCAGCCATGAGCTTCTGATATGCACGAGAGAGCTCAATAATCAATCAAACTACAAAATTCTGGTATGGAGCAGTGACAGCCCAGTGATTTGAACATATGTAGGTCTCCCGCACCGGAGATTCAAGTAGAAATACTGTACGCGTCTGTAATTTTTTCAAATTATGTGCGTATTACAAATGAATTATCACTTGCTTTGGTGGAGGAAAACATCGTGAGGAAAGCTGCACACCTGAGTGTTCTTCATAATGTTCTCGAAGGTATTTTAAGGCTACCAACCCAGACTTGACCAACGCGACGGATTATATGGCGTGAACCCCTAACTGTTAGAGGAGACCCAAACCCAGCAGTGGGACAACATGAGTTCTAATGATGATATGGATTGCAATTTATTCGTTGGATGCACGGAACCCCATATCACCTTGCCAGTGTCGTCCTTGTAGCCGTATTTGCCCTTCACTTCACCGCCGGGCGATTTGGTCTCGATCTTAAACGATCCATCGGCGGCTTCGTAGCCGTACGTATACGAACCGTCCTCGTTGTGTCTGCAATCAGTAAAGTTTTATATGTTGTCATTAAATGATTATATATATAGCTTTGTACATGTTTTCTGCTCGTGGTGTGCCCCTTGTACTCGACTTTGTATATCTTCACCGTTACCATGGACATACATCACCGACGAGAACTTCAGCCGTTGTTCTGGGACGGAGATAACGACTTTATCCTGCCTGTATATATATACACACACAGACATGTGTGTATGTGTGTGTGTGTAGGCGTGTGTGTTACGTGACTGAGGAATTTTTACGATTCGGTTACAAAGTTCGAGAGTTTTTTAAGTAACGGTTTCATTGCTTGTATCGATGACTTCTGTGATATTGTGTGTTGATTGGCGATGAGAATCATTTACCATGCAGTTGGTCTGTTGTCTATTAACAAAAATGATAACAGGCTCTGTCTAAGACCAGGTGTAAGATACTGGTGTTCTGGTGGCGAGCTCTAGCTGTAGTACTTGAAACGTCACCTGTTAATTTGTTTGAGAATGGGGACGGGCGTCGACGTCACCTTGGGTTCCGAAGCGATGTACCGCGGCGCGCGCTCTTCTTGGTACTGCGCGTATGCGCTCGCGCATAGAGCCAGGATCGTCTGGAAGAACGTAACAGCGTTGTTTTGAAACGTACGTACATTTGCTAACACTAGCAAGAAGCAAACGAATTTTAGAAGCATACTTATACTATAAGAAGTATAAATATACTAAGTTTTGTACATTTAAATTTTGCATTTGTTTTATTCTATTCTAATCTAACTTAATCTAACCTACTCTATCCAAATGCTTAAATAAAAAAACGGATAAAATCAAATCTCGCTACCTTATTGCCATAGAATACTTTATTTACTCTTCAAATGTTACGGCACAGTAATAGTATCTACGATTCGGTAAATTTTCAAGCGGTTTCCAATAGTCTATATGTTTGAATACACTTAACAATTGATTAAAACTTAAAGCAAAAAGGTAAACGTTTAAGCAATGAAACAGTAAAAAATCATAATCAGAACTACGCAATTATAAACATTCACGATACCTACTTTTGGTAAAAAAGATATTGTGACAACACTGCTTTGTTCTAAAACAGTAAAGTTACAAATTTGGTTCAAGCACACGAGTTACGACCTTGATATTGTTATTCGCCGCAACTACGTAAAGCGAAATTATCTAGGAGAAATCCAGCGTGGCCCACGATGGAGACCGTGGCGGGAGAACGTTGTTTCTGATTTCATTTACAGTTTTAGGAATATATCTGTGTATGGGAGGTAAAATATCCGAAATCACTTTAACATTCATCGATTATCTTTTTTAATTTTAATGTGATAAATAAATTAAAATGAACGTTCACACAGCGATTCTAGTATGAGAGATTGTGTGTATCGCTCATAGCTTGGACATACACAGATGAGACTTCACAAACACCTACGATCAAAAACATATCTCTATAATAAAAATCTGCCGCGCAGGAATTGTATCTGGGAATTCTCTGTCCGTATCATCGGATTTTTGAAGTTCTCCGGATTATACAAAAATTATATACGAAGGTGCAAGAAAACGTTTGTTTTTGTGAGATATTATATGTATTTATATAAAAATTGACATATATGATTAAAAATTTATCAAACATAAATGTAGCAAGTAATGTAATGCGTAAAACCATAATGTGCTAAAGTATAACATGATTTAATAATATAAATTAATATATAATTTAATATGATTCATAATCAAATTATAATTACATAATAAAATTTTGTGTTTTTGTATACTCGTAGCGGAGGGAACCAAGGCAGGCATTCATCGGCTCTGTTTTAATTTGTGTTAATTTAGATTTTCTATTACGATAAGCAAATAATTTTTCAACCAGAACGAAGACAGGTCGAGCCGCTGGTATGATATAATTATATTGCTTAGGTTCGGTAAAATGTTTTTATTTATATTACAATTATAATTTCAGAACCGCTCGTCGCTCGCAGCTTGTCGCACGCGTTGTACTTTACGCATTGATGGATTTACGTGTCAAACTTTTCTGTATGTCGTCACGCCGCTGCGGCCGACATGAACAGCCCGTGAAATTGTTTTCTAATAGTAAGAAACAGATTTCGTAAATAACAATCATTGTTTTTATGACCTCTTCTGGTCAGAGGTAAATGTTCGGATGTAGTTTATTCCCGATACTAATGAATTATTTCCAATTACGAAGTTTTATTTATTTTTCAACTTGTCTATTATACTACCCTCTTTCTATATATAGATGAGTAAATTAATGACAAGGACGCTTGGAAAAATTAGTGTCGAAACCATTTCCGCACAGGTTTAAACTTATGTAATAACCATATGTTGTTTAAAAGATGTGCTGAGGAGTTTCTTTCGGCGTTTCTTCTCCTCATTGTTAAAGCGCCTTTTCGAAATGATGGTAGAAGCAAAATAATGACGTTCATAAATGTATTTACTGAATACCTATATGATTAAATGATTTTGAATTTGAATAGTTTATTTACCTGAATAAAACACTAAAATGAAATGACTCCTACTGTCATTAGATTTCGATGATGATTACTCAAATTAAATCACTCAAAGAATTGTAGGAGAAATGTCTATAATATGGTGAAATATTCGTGCAATTTCCAACAATCGATATTTAAGTATCTATAACCACCGACAGTACACTTATTATAACTTACGCATACTTCAAAAATGACAGAACGCACGCCAACACGTCATGTTGAAGTGTTTAACATTCGCGTTCTTTGTTCGCG
Organism: Megathymus violae; assembly: GCA_003671415.1. Classification (NCBI taxonomy): domain Eukaryota; kingdom Metazoa; phylum Arthropoda; class Insecta; order Lepidoptera; family Hesperiidae; genus Megathymus; species Megathymus violae. The sequence goes on along the minus strand of PDGT01000078.1, from coordinate 766,769 downwards.
GGACAAGTCCGTAATTTATACAAAGGGCGACAAATCGGAAAGTAGAAATATTTAGAGGCCGCGAGCCGGTTTGCGGCCGCTCACTGCGCTGGCCACACTGCCCCGGCGCCGGCGGCCACTTGCAGGAAGTGACGCTGTTAATATTACTTATATCTCTCTTGGATTGTTACGTTTAACCTGTTTTAAATTTGACCAGTAATGTTTCAGGATGTTGAAAATTTAAACCATTACCTTGCATTGATTTATGATTGCCGTGTCAATGTTCTTTTAACATTGTTATTTAATGTTTGTGTTTGGTATATACTATATATTTTTACGTTAAATGCCGTCATACAAGCAGATGAGCGAGCTGCAGGTCACACAATACACATTTATTAGATTAGCGAAGACGAAATTCGAAAACTGAAAATATATCGAGTAATAGGTAGCTATAGGTATGTCATTGATTCGTCACTTATGTCAGTTATCCTATTTAGTTATTTGAATTTCGTTATCACTAACGAAACGTTACATTGTCCGGGCTCCCCAGTGGTAAGTACCAGTCTTGACGTCGGTCTGTCAAATATTGTAGACAAAACTCATAATAAATCATAAATCAGATCAATAAAACTCATAAATGTTTCACGGTTGACGGTTAGCTGTATTTTAAAGTTGTGTTGGAAATGCGCCACTGAGGTACGGAAGGCATCAGTTAACAAAAGTTCTACCGCGGGTGGGCAAAACTAAGGTAGTTAAGACCTAGTAGAATTCCATGGACGGCATTTATTGTCATTGCTCCATTCGTTTACCAGCAGGGTACGTAAAGCCACTGGCGGAAGAACTTGACTTGTAGTTGATGACGGAGAGAGAACGTGCATATATTTACGAGTAATGTATATGTATATGTGTAAAATATTTTATTCTGTCATTAATGTCAATCTGTCCCGTTGGAGCGGTTGATTCGATAATGTTTTCATTCGTATACAGTTTACTACTTGATTTGAACGAGAACAGAAATTGCCGGTTACCTAACTAAGTAAAAAATGTTATAAACAAATTCTTGAACTTTAAAAATAACTTTTATCTAAATGTCCTTAAACGTTCTGGCATTAGATACGTACATACTTATTTCTAAGTATATTTAACGTTTAGTAAACTTCAACTACAGCTGTGCTGTAAAGACATTTTATAATTATTTACTTTATACTTAAAACTGGGCCTTATTTTGGGTGTTATAACTATACTACCTTTATAATATTATTTAAAAAAACACAGATATAAAGACTCGACAGTGACAAAACAACAGAGCGGAGCCGCGAACGTGTTATAGCGATGAGTTAGGTACATATCTAACTTCGCTGATGTTTATATAAGGCCGTAATGTTACAATTAAATGACTATTATAATTTTACAGAACTGCAGCCAGATCGACGGTCTCTTATGTAAAGCGTTTCATTTTTAGCATAACAAATAGAAAGCAGTATTTAATTATTTAATACTTTATTGCACTAACCTTTTAAATAAAGGGGGTGCAATGGACGGACTTAATGCCTAATGGCATTATCTACCAGTCAAGCTTGTATGTAAAATATGCCAAAATTAAGATCCGAGTTGAATCGAATTTGATGGAAAGCAGCTCATAATTGTACGGTGGCTTAAATCGGAACTTTATGAAACGGAAATTCAACTGTGTTATTTACGTATTATCTTTATTAAAATCCAGTTTTAATGTCGTTCTGGTAAACATTTCTCTTCGAACCAAATACTGGGTTAACCTAGTTTTAAAGGCCAACCTTGAACTAAACCTTTACATATCAGCACACTCACTGAATGTCATACGAACCAGTTCCACGTGTGATTAGTACATTAGTTAGATGTTAGCAATTTGTACAATTCTTACATTACATATTATGGAGGTGCAAGGGTGAGTGATACGTCACAAATTGAGAAATGGCGAGTCTCGAAGATCGTTTTGTTGGTGGTTAATAATAATAATAAAGTTTTAAAAATCATTCAAAATTAAATAATAATAAATTAATCAATAAATAATTAATTAATAAATATTAATTATTACTATTTTATTATTATTTATTAATTTTAATTTATTATTAATTAATTATTATTTTTTAATTGGGTCAAAATATCGGTAAGAAACAAAAATTGTGAGTACCCGTTACAGTTTCCACATATAAAGTAGGCGATTTTACCTTTTTAATCCTTTATAATTCCTGCCGGGGAAAAGCCGCATTGAGGTCTGCCACGGTGTCAGTACTGATCCTTAACGAGTCGCCTTTTGTGAGGATTTCGAAATACCAATTTGGCGGTTAGTTCCCACTTTAAAAAAAATCCCTTTCTCGCCTCAAATCATGGTGACCGGCCAGTGCGGTGGAATTACAGCCGTCACAGGACATTACCGCTCCGCCCACTGCGACCACTGCAGCCGGCCAATCTTGTTCTGAGATAGTATCTACGCTATTTTATTGTGATCTTATTTGTAGAAATAAGATAATGCTGTCATAAAACCCCAAGTGTTGTTGAGGCATGAAGGACGCTTGAAGCAGACAGCATGATGATTGGTGGGTAGAGTGACCAAACCTAAAGTGACCAAGGCCTCGCGTCGTGTATTACCTGGGGATGTTATGGATGTGGATACCGATATATGAATAATATTTTACCGGTTTTGATTACGGTTACCGATATGGAATTATTTCGGATAATTTCGGTTACGGATATAAGATGATTTTTCACTTGGATAAAATATATAATGTGTTTACAAAGTTTGACTTTGTTTCCAGGTGTTATGTGGTATTATAATCACAGAAAAAATAAAATAAATAAAAAAACTGTCTGTAATGAGAACGACGCGTCTAATGTAAAATAAAAATAATATTAAATATGAGACAAATAAATAAATACAACAGGAATACGATCACACTTCTGCACCGCCGCATCGGCCTCATTAAGTAACACTCGGCGTTCATACCAGCGTATATTGATTGAATTTGGTTAATTAATGTAAGAATGCGTGTACCACACCTACAACTTCAACACGCGATAAGTAGCTCACAAACAAAAACTAAAATATTTATGCAAATATTTGTTGTACTTGTGTGTCTCTGTGTATTTCTTGTGTACTTTTGTACGTGACCATATGTAGAGCATTCCCCGCCGGGATCACTTGAAAACTAAAATAAATGTTCTGTTTATATATGAGAACTCTTGCACTAGATTATGCATTATCCTTATTACTTTAAACTTTATTTACTTGAGGCATCTTTTTATTTTAGCGAATAAAAGTTTTACCGCTGTGTTTTCCAAGAAGTCCTAATTTTTATCGCTGGGTATGCAGGCCATTGTTATAGAAGTATTCTGGTAAGCACTTGTCAGTAATTAATTTGGCATCGATTCTAATTTGAAGTCGTAGAGTACAGGAGTTAACTCGTCAAACTACAAAAACTAGCGATAGAAATGTTCGTATTGCTACTCGATCACTTCGGTAGGGGTCGGTTGCCTTTGATACAGCCAAACCGATCGGGGCTTCGATTCTGATTCATATTTATGAAATAATTCTGTAAACATGCCGAGACGAGCCTGCTTCAGTTATCATTTCATCGTTCACCGCCGCCTGATTTTCAACCTCGGTATGGTTATGTGGTACCCAACGTTAATGTATTAAGATATTTATGATCAAACGTCGTGACCGCTTCCCAATCCAATCTGCAATATGAGTTCAATATCTTCATAAGTAACTCGCCTATCCTCTTTAATTAATTCTTCATGGTTACGAACAACCAACACATTTCCTTCCGTAACAGCCGCCGAAGGATAACTACCGCACTCTTCATATCTCAAAGTCAGTCGACTGCGTTTAAAAGGTATTGGCGGCACACGGTTGCCTTACAATGTCCTTTATTCATATTTTTACTTTAGTTTTGATGCGAAAATATTTCCTACTCAAATCCATTTTTGAAAATAAATTACAACCGGACGTTGGCTTATACACAAACAAACGCAAACAACGCAAGAGCAAGACTTTCTGCTTTAATTGGCATTTCCATATTCAAATCTTACTTCTCTTATCCTGGCTACCTACTTCGTACTCAGTTACTGGTTATCTACATGTTTAAAAAAATATATATCTTTGTTGAGTTCACCAGGCGTTGCCAAGGTTACCATAGGGCTGACTCAATCGACATACTTGCCTTAGTTAAATACGGTATATCAAATTATTCAGTATGTACATATGTACTATTGTGTGTAACGTTACTGTACACGTATAAGCCGGCGTTTTGGACTAACTACTGTGTTTGTTACCATTTTTAACATTATTTTGAGTTGATGGTATATGACGTACTTATTCTGGACTAGTAACTCCATCGATCAATTTCTCAGAATGAAAAATATACTAAATTATGATCTCTAGTGTCATACGTATTCAGCGTATAGAACGATATATTTTCCAAATAAATATGTTTTAACCTCTATATCGTTAACAAAGTCTACCTACATTAAAATCTACAAAAAAATTCAAATTCAAAATCTTATAATCATATAGGTATTATGTAAAGACACATATGCACGTCATTTTTTTCTATTTGCTTCTATTACCGTTTCGAAAAGGTGCTTTAACAATTCGTTGTGCGGATTCGACTCCCATACAGTTTTATTATTAGCACAGATAAACACTGGTAATTACGAAACAGACTAACATTTGCAAAAGCGAAACATTACAGTGTGTTGTAGTTCGCGGGTGTTACATTACACTCGAGCAAGTGGGCAAGTGGTCGCGCCGACCTGTCAGTGTTGGCCCATCGGAGTGCAAACAAAATGTGATTTACTAGTTCACTCGATCGCTCGTTCATTAACAACCGACAATAAATGGAGAAATCTATCGTAAAACTGCCTGAATCACGACATTATGTCACTATGTACGTTATTAAGGCAAAGTCATTGTAATATTACAATCCATTAAAAATCCATTAATAATACTAACAAATTCAAGAGTACGAATCTAAACTTAGGTCGGTGACAGACTCGGTATTGGTTTCAGTTTTATTTATTATATAATTTAAGAGGGATGTCACAAAAAGTATTCAAAAAACTAATCGCTGTACAGGAACTGGAAAAAGTATTATCTCACTATGTTTTTTTCTCTAATGTAATATTTTATTTTTACAAAACTAAAAATTGAACTTAATCGCTTGTTCGAATGTCGGCGAATATTATCTGAAGATTATCTACGAGTAACTATGGCCTAGGACGAGTCGTTCTCGGTACGCTGGTATACGACGACACACTACAAATATAATGTGCGTAATGGTACACAAAAATTAGTATTGAAGCTATAATAGTACAAAATAATGTCGATTTTTCTCTCTTCTCGTAAAGTACGCAATAGATTCTGAAGCGGTTTTAGCATAATTCAGAAAATGTACTTCAGAAGATTGTGTATACTTTACAATATATAAAAGAAAGTAAACAAATTTTCTATTTATATTGAATACGAAATTACGAATACGAATAAGGCGTTTAAATTTAGTTACTAAATTCAAACTTCGTAGTCATAAATGTCATAATTAGGCGAGAATTTAGAGTGAAATTTCATGGACGCGTCACATTTAGGCATATTTCGTTACATGAAAGAGAGGAAAGATGTAACCACAGGCCTCGTGAGTAGAACAAAAGAGAACTTTACACAAAGAGATAGAACAAGACAGTGTTGCGCATGCGCGCGTTTTAGATATACACGTCAGATGTTATACCTAAAGTTGAAATGCCGCAATTGTTGTTGATATTATTTAATACTTATAATTTAATTTTGTGATTATTATGTTTGGGTCTTGTGATTGTTTCATTATATTGGTGAACAGTTATTATTTATATTTAAACTATTCCAATTTCATGACTAATGATATTTTAAAGATAATATGGCGTTAAAAATTATAAATAGTTTATTTTCGTCACATGTTTATTTAAGAAGTTTCACTTCTATCACGTGTACGATGCTGCACGTGCATTTTTTTATAAAGATGTTGTCTTTATTTTATTTTAAGTCATTGCTCAAACCTCTTCTGTGAAGTTTTCCATTATGAAGAAGAACATTAAAACTGGTCTCAGTGTACCACCTACAAGTGTACCTAAAAGTTTGTGTAAGGAGTTTCACCCTTTTATTGTTGCATCGCTTCCTAAAATATGTAATAAAGGGATTTTTGACTAATTTTAACTAAACGGACATTAAAGTTTATAAAACCAACCTGATGTGTGGTTCTGAGCCTTTTGTTACATATCTATTTCCCGTCGATAACGCGCACAGCTTCTCAGCTACTCAATTTTGTTACTCTACGTATTGAAACGTTACGTTAAAATATACGTTTGTAATTTTAATCAAGACAAAGATTTCACAAGATAAGTCGAAACTGTATCGGACATTTGAAACTTAACTCTCTCCTCGTTTCACTCCTATAGTGAGACCAACTTTATCTATGGTTTTTGTGGTATAAATCTGATCGTCACAGTTCGATGACAACAGATTATGTTTTTATAACTTTTAAGTTAAGTGGCCACTGTTATTTATCACAGTTTGGATTATTTAGTATTTAGTTTTAGAATTACATCAATGTTCGTTATCGATAGAAATTTATGTGTACAATATAATATTTTTAACGTGAAAATAATTTCGTGAATGCAAAAAAAATTAAGGCGACCCTAAACTCACTTTATAGTCTATTAAGCGAAGGTTCCCGGGTACGATTCCCGGTTTTCGCATCACCGAAACGCAATGTCCCCCGCATTAATATTTAAATATGTGTTTAATCATGTACGGCAAATAATTGTATCGAACTTTATATACTTATTTTTTTAAGTTCCCAATCGCGAAATAGTTGGTTTACTTTAGGCTGCTTTTAATTGATTTAAATTAATCACCATAAATTTAAAATTAAAAAGTCACATGTAAAGCTATTTTTTTACTTTAGAGCAAACTCTTTTAAACACAATGGATAAGTAAAGTTCACGATACGTAACACAATCACTGAACACTGCACAATCTTGCAACCTGTTACACACGGAGCTCCAATTAACAACATCGGGTAACAAAGGAACCAGTTGAAGTCTAGTTATCAGCTTATCACACGCAACAAACGTTCTAATTAAATACTTTGAAATTTGTAACACATTATATCACTGTGAAGACATAAAAAGATTACTAGTATTAACTCACTATAAATAAAAATAATAGAAGTTGAAATGACATTCAAATTATGAATAAAACACAATGAATTATAAAAATGCATTTTTGTATAAGGTCGTTTCATTTGAATATTGTCGCACTGAAATACTTGGGTAGCATGAATAAAGAAAAAAGTAAAAAAAATATTCCAATTTTAAGTTCTACATCTTATCAATTGTGTTATTTGCAAATAAAAAGAAGAAAAAAATATAATTATTTGAATAACTGAGATCGATGTAATTTAAGATAAATAAGATTCCTAATTTTTGCATTATTTTTATAATTTCATTGTTATCAGTGACATTTAATAAATTTTTAAACGACAAGAACATAACGTACCAATCGCGCGAGTGCCGCCATCTTGCCAAGTCGGAGGCGCGGCGCGGGCGCATACTGCTTTTATAGGCTTTGGCGCCTTTCACTGAATTAGTTTCATTTTTATCAACTAAGGGATGCTTTGACAATTCTTGACATTTGACATTCGAATATGATGACCTTTGAAGGTGAAATGTATTTAACTATATTCACTAACTTAATTTTTAATTTATAACATGACTTTCCTAGTTCACTAAGTTCAAGGAGGGTTTTTGTAATCTGTGAATATGATATGACTAATTTAAAAAGAGATTTTATAGGTTTGTAAAGCCACAGCACTTATCTGAAACAATATTCTATCACTTTAAAGTATCTCTTACTCCGAACGGACACAGGCTATAATCATGTAAATGTAATAAATTTTTCAACCCAAACGATGTCGGAGCGGGCCGCTAGTTCTAGTATCAAAGTCTTGGTCATAGAAATGAAATAATGAAATGAAATAATATTTTGTTCGAAGTTGGTTTTTACAAACACTTTTCGAACGTCAAACTGCGCCATCGCTTCAACAAATCCCTACCGTGAGCGGTCCCGGAAGAAGAAGCGGCAAGAAACTCCCGAGGAGTTTTTCTATCCACATATCCATACGTGTATGTTGAAATTAAAACGACACGTTATTAGAAGATTTTCTTACACTAGTTAAGCAGTCTGAATCTGTACACGTTGGCGATATTTAGCACGAGTGAGGATTCTGTAATGAATGAGCTGAGTTCCGGGTTAAATAACATGAAACCACCCGGTTATATAGACCTATCTGTGGACAAATTGCTTGTGAACATCATGAAGAAGATTCAGGAATCTTTCAGGAAGTTTCACCGTCATTTTTGTTAAATCTGCACCTGTTGATAGTATCAGGCGTTACTTTGCGGAAATTCATTGTATTAAATTAGTATTCATTTACTTTGCAACAATCCGCAAACAAAATGAATGATGGTATACATTTCTATACCAACACGTGTTCCGCTCCGAAACAGAGCATCATCGGGGTAGTAGACTCTACGAGTGTTAACCGCAAAGAAACGAGTGTTAAAAGTGTTAACTTTGCGATTAACACTCGTAGAGTCTACTAGTCATACAAGCCATAATCATCTCTGTGCTTGCTATGCACGCTACCGACCAAAGGACCAGACATAGCGGGTCCGGTCTTCTTGATATCAACGTAGAAGTCAATTCTGAAACGAATTCATCACTTACTGTCAGTGAGTGAGTGAGTGAGAATTCTTCCGAGATTATTGCCGAGTCTCGAAGGTGTCCATGAACTGTAGAAATCACTTACCCATTATGCCATTTTGATTTTTGATTTTATCTCTTACCAAAATAAATAAGTTTTGTATTTGATGGACTATAAAGGTAATTGTGCGCAACCTTGACAAATTTTCTCTGATCTGGATACGGCGCGCTCGGCGGCGCTGGGCGGCCTCGCAGGGCTGCCGCATGCTGCATAGTGATCAAGTATTACGTCAGTGAAATAACTTTGATTGTGAATTCTCTTCATGTTAGGTTCATCAATATTGAACACATTTCACTCACTGCGTCGATCGAGTCCTTGCGTAGCGAGACACGTTCGGCGATACGCACAATTAAAATGTTGATTAAAATTTCAATAAACGAGAAGTTATCTGTAAAATAAGTTTTTACTCACACTGGGAGTTTTACCACAAGCGTTTATTCAGGATTACTGTAAAAAATGTATCAATACGACTTTCAGCTGTAACTAAGTGTAACATTGTAACACGCAAGCTTTTAATACTGGTCCGATAAATTAACTTCAATTATGATAACATTTGCACTAACAAAATCTGCTGTGGTGTGTATAATAAATAGTGTTAGTAATTGTATTTCATAGTATAATAAAACTCAGCGGTCGCATGTATGAAAATCATCTTTCAAGAACGGCGCCGATTGGCTGATTAATTTTTTTTTGTGGTCGTAACTGTCAGAACTAGGTTGTATGAAGTTACATCACTAGTAAATCCACGGGTCAGGATCCGCGGGTCGCCAGTGAAAAATAATAATTTTATACGTTAATAATCTTATATGCATAGATCGTGGTTTTGTATGTATTTTGTATGATTTATTTATTTAATATTTTAACACATATTTTCATCGCGAAGTGCTTTCATTTGATAATGCGTTTATGTGTGACTTACATATGTCTATAGCGTAAATATAACGTTTGTGATCTCCACTCATAATCGTCACATTGCTGCAATCATTCATAGAAATAGATGAGGAGAGACTTTGGTCGCTAGCTGCGTTCTTCCAAGGCTATGTAGCAGAGTTCATATTTATCATTGAACATTATGGATAACTCAGACATGCAACTTTCCGCACGATTTTTTTCCCCACCGAAAGATGCCACTTTCGTTGTAACGGGGGAATAAAAGAATAAGATGCGCGTAGGCCTAAACCTAGGTTCTCAGAGGTCCTTCAAAATTCGTCTTGGTATATATAATACGTCATTATAATAATATAATGTGACACCTTACGATTGTGTGTTGATGTGGTGTGAGCGATCATCACGGTGCTTGTGCTGACAAACTCACGGCCACAGCGCTGGCGAGTGGACGATCAATTGCGTGTGAGTATCCTCCTAAACTCTAGCTGGCGTTAGATGGCATTACACTTGACCTCTTACGCACGGTAATAAAACAAGACTACTTTAAAATTTCGAACCTATAAATAACAATAGGACAGTCGAAACGTCCTATGTTTATACATAGGTACTTAATTTACTCGATGAAATTAAAACCAACTGTATTTTATTATAAAATTAAATTTTCAATACAGCACTAGCTCGCAAACATAGTCGTATAAAGTATCGATTCCACATCGTTCAAATGTTGATAATCGATAAATACCTTAATCTTTAGTTTGACGAAAATCGATACCATCACTTACACTCGCATAGCTGACACGTACATATGTCAACTTGTAAACGAGTCGTCCTTAAAAATGTCTATATATCCCTTAAGAAAATTACGTGACCAATATTGTGTATGACCCATTTTAAGTGAAGCATAATAAATCCGCTCTATCTCTCTATATGCTATAAAACTCATCTGATATTGAGCGACACATATGTATTGTTCACTCAGTTTCTTGAGTGTATCCCGCCTGGTGTGACTGTGTCTTGTCGATAACATTAAGGTATGGTCATACGGTTAACTTTGAACAAATTATTCTGTAACATGTCAATATGGTTTTATGCTGAGCACCTAGTCGTTGCTGAGGTCGTATGAATCAATCGATTTTGGCTTTTTACAACGGAGCTATTCATCAGTTAAAAATTCATTAAGCTTCAACTATTAACGATTTTTATTAATATTTTTTTTGGATGCGGAAGTAGAGGGAAAGAATACGATATTGATGATATACCTGAAAAAACAAATTAGCTATTAGGACTATTACGATAAAATGATAAATCTGGATATTAGTAGAATATATACGCCCAGTTTGGGACCGTACGCAAAAGGTGTAAGAGAATAGAATTTAACTTGGAAAAATTTCGAGATATCTTACTTCATTCGTTCATTAGTATTTTTATCGATCATGTAGGTATCTAGCGATTTGATTTTTTGATGTCCGATCTTTTCAGTCATCATCATTTCATCTCGGACTGATCAGGTGGAAAAAGTACTGTGATTTACGTGTCCTTTCATAATTTTATTTGGTTGAATGGAAATGCATTCCTCATGATCATTAGTGTCCTGCTCTTGATCTCGGATCTCTTCTCACAATATGAAGGGTAAAAGCCATCCACCACGCTGGCCCAGTGCTAATTCATACACCATTGGGAACATTATGGAAAACTGTGTAAGTTCCCTCACGACATTTCCATTCACCTATTATTGGCTATAAGAAAAAAATAAAAAAAGTGTGTGTGTCAGACGACTAGAGTTTACTCCTTAAGTGCAAATGTCTTTGAGAAATACATATATGTATATAACATACACAAACATGAGTTTAAGGTAAAAGGTGCGTAAGGTACGAGTAGGTGCGCAGAAAAACGTAACGCATTTTAGTTAACGTTGGACAAAATGTCACTCCTCGTTAATACTCGTTATTCATACCGGGGGCCTATTATATATATATATATATATATACATATATATATATTTAAGGAGTAAACTCCAATAATGCAAAGTGCAATGAATAACTGTAATAGCATCCTGCATCAGGAATCAGAGGAGGTTGATAGAGATAAAAATGGTTTACGGTAATATTAACCGGAAATTAGACAATGATTAACAAGTTTATTACATTAAACATGAGGTGAAACAAAGTAAGCAAAATTTCAATAGACAAGTTCTCCGGGAGGCGCGAGCGGCCTTCACGTAGGAAAATGTAAGATCGAGGCGGACCAGTGTTAACATTCCTAGTGCTAGGTAACTAGCCGGTTGATTAATGTGTGCTATTATACGTTTTATCACAAAAAGGGGTCTATAATAGGTCACGATTTCTTATTTCCTTAAAACGGAGAAAACAGTTGAATGACCATAAATTTACCGCATCGAGTTTTCGTCGTGAACAGTCAAGATGCGAGAACAAATATTTATATTTTATATAAATTATACAATTTTATAGAATCAGATCTTTGTGCTTGTTATTTTTTACCGATATACAAATAGCACCTGGTTTGCAGTCCGTCTGATGTTAGAATGCATCATCATGATGAATGCACCCCATGGATATTCTCAATCTACATTCATACTTAAAGCCAGTGTTGCTGGAAAATGTGAAGGATATATTTAAGTATTTCTGTCTATGAATATCGCTTTGCAGTAACTGAAACAAATTATCGAGTGAGCTTTAGAGCGGAGTTAGAATAATTAAAAATTTAGTTATGTAGGTGTATACGAGTGGGTTACTTTCAATCTCTGAATAATCGTTCAATATCGGCAACGTAACTGGCAGCTGCATTAAATTCCCATTGCATGTAGTTACGGAACTGCCTGAGCCTTGGCACTCTGTACTTTCATACAGCGCCCTGTCAACTGCACCCGACCGACCTTACGCCACCGCTGCTCTTGACCTTGGTGCCAAATTACATTGTAATAGTCTATACCAGCCGTAAAATTATTAGAAGGCGATCAAAGATTATAATTCAGCTTGTTTTAGTCTAGCTCCTGATTCTGCCATTATTATTTGTCACGGAAGTAACCACAGTGTGCATGGTGGAAGTATTTTTATACTGTTTGTTTTTTGTATTTACGTTTATACATTACAAAGTAATATAAATTAACTAAGTAGGTAGTGCGTCGAGATACAACACGCTCTTATTGATATGGCAATGGCTATGACATTTAAGAGACATCAACCTAAATCAGGGTGGATATGTTAAGTTTTTTCAAAAATATTACATTAAATCAAATATTTTAGGAAACAAGATATTTTTGGTCTTCCGGTTTTAATCATTTACTTTTAATGCTGACTGTACCTGTTGAAACGTATAAATGGGGCATTTAGTTTAGGCTAACCAAAATAATGTCAAGCAAGAGATCAGTTTCATGAATGATGTCTTTAATGTCTATCATCGGAAAGGTCCAAGTCTGAAAATATGAGAGAAACATAATGTCTTGTTACAGATCATGATAAATATGTAGTTGACCTATCAATGATTTAGTCCCAGCTGTATATGTCGTGATTTGGCATTACGAGGCGGCCACAGAAATGTAAATTTGGAGGTCACAGTTTTAAAGGATCAACGTCCAGTTCGTCAGAAGCCCATAGTTCATGGACATCAAAAAGTTGAACCAGGCAGTAGAACTTCCACAGATTCATAGATATATGTAGAAATGGTGGTTCGTGTTTCAACTCAGTCCCGTGGATGACTTTATGACCGTTCTTGGTTATATTTCCTACTTCTGAAAGACTCATTTTACTATGGGTTGAGATGCTAAGCTTTGCAAGGAAGACGAATAGTGTACTTTCCAGAGTAGTAGACGACTTACTGTAACGAGATACCTCCATTATGTGCAATGACCCATGCGTCAATTCTTCAGATATTGTCTGCAATTTGCGTACCTTGCAAGAAATGCGGGCAACAGGTTGCAGTTATTTGAATTTGGGAAGACACAACCAGTCTTTAATCATACGAAGTGAAAAAACCCATTTAAGCTGAATATTTGAGAAGCCACAGAGTATAATATTGTCTGGTCAGAGGTCTTCGCGAGCTAAATGACGTTAGGTTAAAGTCTTGTTGGCGGCCTGCGGTAGACTTGAGCCGGTGTCTGGTGTTCGATTACCGATGATTACCTGCTGGAATCTTAATTAGGAATGACACAAGTACCTTGGTCTACATTTGTGTGAACTGCATCTTACTAACTTGTAGTTGATATGTTGAGAACACAATAAAATCTTTACTAAATAACTGAACGAGGTCAAAAGCTCTCGCAGGGTAAAGCAATAGTAAGCGACCGATCGAGATTATGTTTCAGAAAACATGTTACCTCATTGGGACCTTCGAGCTGCATGAGAACCTTCGACACCCAATGATACCCCTAACACCTCCAACAACTCCCACTGGGACAGTATGGTAGTGGTTACGCTAGCATTTCGTAAGAAATTAACGTTTGTAATAAATACTCCTTTCTTTGTGTCCTTAATGGTTGAAGCTGATGTTAGCTTCCTGTTAGTTTTATGATTGTTGTTATATCATTACAACCCACATTGTTCCAGTGCAATCACTCATGGTCCAATGAGAGAACTGAGGCCGTATGCCGCCACGCTGGCCATGTGCCGCTTGGCAGAATTTACATACCTTTGACAACATGAAGAACTCTCAGGTATGCAGGTTTCCTCAATATAATTTCCTTCACCGAAGCATTTATACTAATTGCTAATAATAATAGTAATACCATTACGCATTTATACACATTTACTTTCTGAGAAAACATATCGTACACAGCAGACCAGACTATTCGACCATTGAAGGTTTTGTGATATAACACAGAACCCATTTTTAATTAATTTGTAACATTACCTAATCCTCTGAATGTCTGGAAATTATTTAGAATGTATTAAAACATTTCTGTGAAAACAATACGTGGTATAATAATATCGACATTATTAAATTGTGTTACATTTATTAAATTTATTCTTTACGTACACATTTGCAAAATCAGTGAGATAGACATTTCTGTATATGAGGAAACGATCTTCGAAACATAAACGGCTACTACATATGAGCAAATAATCATGTGGGTTTTTTATCCAGTTAAATGGCCTTTGACTTTTATAGACTTCTTGAAGACTTCTCCAGGTACACGTGGAGAGTTCCGGGATATTCACCCAAGGTGGTTGACTAGTCATCATATTTAGCCTTCTCATTTTGACGACACACATAATCAAAGGCGATCCAGAATATGCATTCTTGAAATTTTTTTGTCTTTTTACAAAGTAAGTGGTAGCTGAATATTTAGAAATTAAAAAAATACACAACTCTAATTGCATTGTTATGTTAAAAGAAAACAAACAGATGGATTATCCGATGCTAATTAGTCAACACTGACGTGTCGGTTGACAACAACTCCATAGTAAGTTAAGCACTTTGTTAATTGAGGGTAGGGAGGTGAAAAATGTTACCGTGAATACCGCCATATTTTCGCCTAGGCTCAAAGCCCGCGACCTTGGACAGGAATAACCTCACGTCATTCTTAATAGTCGATCAGAGTGAACGGAACCCCTTACAACCCTAAAATCTAATTTTATTCTATTAATTTAACAATTTTTATACAACGTTTTATAAGTTATATATTCTTCATCATTTAAAATATCATTGGTAGGCTTTATGTTCAGTTCAATTTGAAATATTAAACAAGCTCCGAACTCCATCGCGACAGGTCATTTCAGTACCACGAGAGCAAAAAACTTACCGGACACGGACCTTGCGTATGCGAAATGCGCTTCATTACATTTTAAAAATATAAATTAACTGCTCATACCATTTATGGAGCTCGCAAACGATTGTAATGAGGAGCCTTGTCGCCACAACGCTTCATAGCCGAAATGAATTTACATGATGCTCCGGTTACTCTTCAACAGGAAATCCAAGCTATCTGTAGTTGTTGGGATAGTTTCTTTTGTTTAGTCTTTTTGTGTGATCGCATGGACGTTTGTAACCCATATCTAATATAATTATACTTGCATTGAAAACCATTTACAGATGTATTGTAGTTTTAGATGGTAAACTGCTAGAGTCCTCTGGCCCCCTTGAACCTGCCTGGATTCAATCCCCGATTAGGGATGACTCTGTTTTCTGTTGGAGTGACTTCTCGGGTCGTATTCGATTGTTACATCTTATAAGTGTTCATGCCACACTCAGATATTATTTTTTTTATATTATATAAATGAAAAATAATTTATTTGATACTATTAGTTGCCATTAGTTGTCACTGGCTCCCACGCGTAAACTCCGTGTCGTGGGAAATTATCTTAACCCAGTAATTACAAACGACAACCAAATTAAACAACAAATAAATAAAAAAAACGATTCATCAAAGTAGAATTTAAGTTCCATGTCGTTCATTAAAACAAAATACGTTACCAGTATCAACAGATCACGTACCAAATGCATTCCCTGATACTATAGTCAAATCTATACTATTATTACGTGTCAGTATCCGTAGGCTCGTAAAAATGCCACAATCGTTCCGCAGAGACTTTATTTTTCTTCACACGCACTTCACAATCGCAGGTATTCGCTTCGTAGGGAGAGAACTCTTCGCTTCGTATCCGGAGACCGAATGCCTTGTGCCCGACCCTGCCCGCTATTTATATCGATTTCCGGGCTTCCAGATCCTTCCACGCCCTTCGTTGTAGTAAACAACAACAGGAATTCCCGGAAATCGACATAACAATAGCGGGTCAGGTAACCAACCCCATTTCGGCCCTCACCTATGCTAATCTCGCCCTTTTTACCTGAGGCATACGGGCCAGATTGGCCTGGAGTGACCCAGGTAGTTTTTATTACTACCTGGGTTTCTCTTTCATTGCCTCTATTGTTTGCCTCTATTGTTTTCCTCTATTGTTTGCCTCTATTGTTTTCCTCTATTGTTTTCCTCTATTGTTTGCCTCACCGTAACGGTCGGCCACCCTTCTAGAGACTTCGCAAGCCTGCCGACTTCGAGAAGCTTCGTAACACTATTAATAATGTAACCAGACAGAATTTGTATCATAAATATTTTAACGTAGCGACTTAAATTGTTTTCTTTATTTATTATTACATTCCTTTGTTGATTATCTGTCTGGCAAAGAATGACTTTTTGCACTTATGATGCGGACATCATTGAACAAACTTTGATGATCGCGTATTTGTAAGTTATGTTATGGTTCATTACCTAGGATACATTTTATCACGGGAAGAAAGTTTTGTTTCCGCGTAGTAGGTAATAATATTTAATCTGGACAATCTATTTCGGAGTTAGTGAATAATGTTTTTGCTATGCTTTTGTTACAGTTACGATAACTTATTATATTTCTAGTTAAAAGAAAATCAAAAAATCTTGTGTAAAAGGAAACAATACGTTAAACAAAAAAATTCCCAAAGCCATTTGAAGACATTTATTAAACGGCTCATTAAAATAAGTAACATTATTTTTCAGTAAGGATATTAAATGTAAACGTTAGATTTTACCGGAGGGAAGCGAGGTCAGTTTAAAGATGACAGTGTCCAATTATCCACAAAACTGTCGGCAGTGTGGCAGCAGGAGCCCCCGCCCTCTGGCTCGTTACCCTGAACATATTTGTACGCGTCCAGTCGTCTACATACCGGCGCGGTGCGGCGCGGCGCGGCACGGTGAGACAGTCTCACCAGGAAGTGACATTTGGTGGTGGTGTAAGGTTTATTTTGCACTTATTGATCGGCACAGATTATCTGTGATATTAAGAGGCTACACCCAAAATAACATTACATATAAATATATCATTAAACTTTTTTTAAATGTTAGTCTTGCTGCTTGAGTCAGCCGTGAAACGACTTGTCGTGTCGTGTGGTGGCTGAGGGCTTGAAAGCCAGTACTTTCTTTCTTATTTTCTTCTCATTTTCTGGCCGACAACACATCAGTGATACCTTTGGTCTTGCTGATGTTAATATTCAATTTACCTATATAAATTGTAAACATTTTATTTAATATTTAATTATGAATACAACATATATATATATATATATATATATGTTAATATATATATAATATATATATATATATATTTATATATATTTATACGTACGTACGTATATACGTTACGTACCCATTTAACTCGACATCAGACAGATTTTTGACAAAAAACTTTTGAAGCTACTAATATTTTTTCGCATCATCCAATCTCTACTTTAAGCAGTCTCAGGAAATCCTCAAAGAAAAAAAAATTCACACAGCACAGAGACCTTACACCTTGTAATTAAATATAACACACGCACAAACACACAGGCGTTAACACACACCTTGCCTACAAGCTCTCTTATCTTCAAGATAATTATTAAGCTTACAATGACCTTTTATTACGAATAAAAATAAATAAGCAAATAGCAAATGGCAATTTGCTTATATAAAAGGATTTTTTGATTTTTTGTCATCAAAAAATTGTGTTGTTTTTAATTTTCCACGTATGTATGAACATAGCTTTAATTTTACAATATATTATGTCAGTTTTGATTAAGTTAGCCGCAGTTTGATAATATTTTTATACATCTACTTACATTTCGACATTTCGTACTGGTGTGGTACATTAAAAGCACCACACTGCAGCGATAAGTGTCGTATCTGTTGTATAGTTAACCTGCGGCGGCGCCGCGGCGGGCGGGGCGTGCGCGCCGCGCGACGAATGGTACACTCGTCAGATTTGGAGGTCTACCGGTCGGCACCAACGTTCAACGTTCGACATTACCCAGGTCCCGGGCCGTGAGCTCTTACTGGTTAGTTAACGATATTACTTAGTTTAGCATATGCTAATTACGTCAAATGTCAAACTTTTCTCGCATAATGTAATTGCCAGTTTATTTGAACGTAAATTTAATTTCGTTTCGTATTGGAACGTATTTTGCGATGTAAATTGTTTTCGTTTGCAACATGGAATACTCTAGTGTATGATATGTTTTTATATATTACATCCAAATTAAAAAATACATCCCGTTATTTTAACATTTTCTTTTAATATTTTTATATTTACATTAAGAGTTTAATAGGTTGGCCCAATTCAAAAGAAATGATCGAGCCTAGAGATTCCATACTCCATTCATACATGCCATATTATAGTCTCAATAAGAATGTAATTTGATATCTTTTACTTATGTGTATCATTTTTGTTTATTTTTGTGCCGTGGTTGTATTTTTGTACATTACAACATATCCATCACCAGTTGTCAAGTGTGGTTTTGCAGAGTTCACACATCTTCAGAAAATCATTAAAACTTTTTGATGCTCTCTGTAGCGAGTAATATTCAATTTGTAATATATTGCAATTCGATTCGAGCGGACGACCGACCTTCCAACCTATATAGGCTATCGCTACAATACATAAAAACTCAATTTTATTGCTACTTTCGAAACTTTTATTTATGTTACAGCAACCATTATAATTACCTTTCATCATAAAAATGCTCTGAAGCAAATCAATATATAATGGCAAAGCCCGCTTTTCAAAAGGTATTCATAAAAATCCAATAGTAACAAAATGGTCGTCCACCATTATATCATATTTGTAGATAACTGATTTTAAATTTTCACCTAACATTTATCGACGTCCGCGGCTCCGAGGCACATATTATAAAATGAGCCGTAAACATTGCTGTCGGGTTTTGATTAGGGCAATAACAGTACTGTCCTCTCGACAACAAGACAACTGGCATTTTGACAGTGTTCATGGAACTGGTCTTGTTTAGTGTTCTATATATAATAATGTTCGAGTATCTATGAAACATCGTTTAAATTATAAGTTTTATTGCAGGCATCTCAAATGCTAAGGATAACACAGAGCTCAAACTACTTAATGTGCTCACGGGTTGGCTGGGATTGCAAGCGAGCGTTATTGATGTCCCTTAGTGTCTAAACATATATTAGAAATCGTCATGGTAGCTACAATCCAGTAACAACCCACTACAGAAGACAGGTCTCTTCTCGTGATTGAGGCTTGAGCTTATATCTGGAAGAGGGCTTAGTGTTTAAAGTAATATCTGTACTTAATATATGGGAAAAAGTTGTTTCTAACACAAGTCTCGGAAGATTTTATGCCATTCGAAATTCTTCTGACATGGCTTAACATGATTGGCGTGCGCTCCTTACCACGTTAGTGTTACAAATTTTGGCAATAACGGTCACCCATCCAACTCCCAACCGTGTTAAATAACTTCGAACTAGCTCGAGAGATGGATGGATGCAAGTCCCAAGTTGCTGAACTCAATCAATACCCCACGCTTGTCATAAGCTGTCGAAATGACATTTTATCTAAATATGACTTATGTTATCTTAGTTTTTTGTCGAAAACCGTGAGCCATTCAGAGGTCCTCAGCTCGCAATCTCGCGCCTACACTTCCGGTCCATTAAAACTCAATTAGACAACCGGGTGCCCTTACTCTTCCATCTGTCAAATCGGAAGCGAGACTCGTGTTGGTACCGACGACCTTAAAGCTACAAGTCACACAATCAGGCGCTAAAACTTGTACCTACAATGCAAGGTATCCTGATATTTAACGGGTTTCAATTATGTTATGATAATGTCATACCTAAAGTAATACTCGTCTCACAAGGTTGACTCCAAATTTTTTTTTTAATATAAATATCTGAAACACGATCAGACGTGCTTCCGGATGGTAAGTGGTCACAACAAGTGGACGTCAAAAACTATTAAGGCATCATCGACGCATCGAGGGCTAACAAAGAAAAGGGGTAACAGTATGTATATCTATCGTTATCTAAACAGCTGTTTCAAGCGCCTGATGTTAAATAATATCTAAAATGTATACGGTCAACTACAAGCCTACTTTAAAAAATGTAAGTGGTTGATATCAGTGAGTTAAGTGGAGATCGGACAGGTTCATGTTAACATCAAAGTTCAAGGGTCATTTATCAATGGGTCGGTGTTCTTAGCTATCTTATGCCGCGATGGTAGTACTGTCGGAAAGCGAAATGTCGAACTTTAGCACCAGTAACAGATTGCAATAGATCTCTGATTTTGGTGACAGTATTAATTTATATTATCCAGTTAGTTTTCTATTTACTCATGCTAATAAAGGATCTACGTTTAAAAATTATTAAACCTTTCTCATTGTAAAAATGCGCTACATGTGCCTACTTTGCAAATTAACTGAGTGAGTTCATTTTAGCCATCTCGACCATCTCGAAACCAAAAGGATATACAGGGTGTGACAATTCCGTCAATGTTTAGAAATGTGCTGAGTCAGAGTGCATTATTACGCTGGCACAGACTGTTATATAGCTGCCAGTCATTCGATTGCGACACAAGCCAGACAAGGTTGCCGCTTTTCGGGTTTCGGATACCTACAATTAGGTTTTATCCTATTTAGGTATATACGAGTACAATGAGCGAATTAATAGCCTGCACTAAACTACATGTTTATTAGCTCATGTTGGTTTATATATATGTATATATAATTGTATTGAGATTAACTAAATATATTAATGAGTCCGTTCATCTCGTTTACGATAGCAAAGTTCATGTTTGTGAATGTTACTCCGTTGTTTTGTTCTGTCATTTTACAATAGTGTGATCGTATTCAAACGTAGGTACCAAACGAATAAGTGGTCCAACGAAGTCTTTGATAAAATCAACTTGTTATTCGCAGCGATTATATTTTACAGATTTTTCTGTCTAGAATGGAATGGAATGGATCGGCTTAATGACAAAAACAGAAATAGCATGTATCCCAAAATAATTTGGTTGCACATATTTATAAGCCAGCAAACATTTCACCGCTTCGTAACAAATTCAAATTCAAAACTCAAAATCATTTAATCATATAGGTATTCAGTAAATACACTTATGAAAATCATTTTTTGCTTCTACCACCGTTTCGAAAAAGCGCTTTAACAATGAGGAGAAGAAGCGGCGAAAGGAACTCCTCAGCACATCTTTTAATCATCATAATCATTATCGGGTGTAATATTACTATTTACATTGTGGACCATTAGACACACACATTTACTAAATATATTTAATCACCCTCAGTAGAGGAATTTCACAAAAACCTTTTCGGTGTGTTACTTTTGTGTAACTTATAAAAATCACATGTAATTTTTTTCTAACTTTAATTGTTTCAGTTGGCATTTATGGATCAGTGATTAAGGACAAATTATTATGTATATTTATATATGAGTGACAACCCTACAAATAAATAATGTATGTAGCTCACGCCTCACTACCAAGTGTTGCAAATAATAATGTTGCTTTTCTTTCTGGGACCGCTGACATGATTAAAATTAACATGACCCACAACTTTATTGTTGGGTAACAAACCAGGATGTAAGAATTTTATAGTGTTTTCGGTTAATTTAAACTTTTATATCTTCCACTTTAGACTTCAATTTTAGTATCGACTAGCTGTGCCTGGAATTGAACAAATAACTTATTTAGTAGAAATTAAAGTAGCCTAAGTAATTCCTTATTACATCATCTGCCTGCCAGTGAAAATCCCGTCAAAATCGGTCCAGCCGTTTCAGAGATTAGCCGGAACAGACAGACAGACAGACAGAAATTGTAAAAAATGTTACTTTGGTATATGTCCCGTACATACATTCGTATGCATGTAGTAAAAAGCGGTTATTTTAATATTACAAACAGACACTAAATTTTATTTATTAGTAATAAATAATAGATATAATTGGATTAGGATTTCTGTGATGTTATTTAACTTAAGTAGCTACTCATGTAATAACAGCTAGGATTTCCATTCCTACCGGCACATAAGTAAATAGTAATAGTTTCTGAGCAACGCGCAGCTAATGTAGTGCATATGATTCATGGTATTTCTTTGTTGAGGTAATTAAATAAATAAACCCTTATTCACTCATACTCAGGCACTTGGATTCAATATGATGCAAGTGGCTTCAACATATAACATTAAGCATAACCTAAACCTATATGTGGATATACATTTGTCCATGGGGTTCTTTACACTGCAGACGGAGTCACTATCGACTGGATGGAGGGGAGACGTTAAGCTGTGTTCATAGACCAAATTTAACATCCTTCTTAAGATAAGACTTAGCGGAAATTTGAAACGAAATATTTATAGCTAAAAAGTTTGGCACCTGGATTTTACTTGAGGCGGATCACGTCAGTCTATGGTTTTCAGATAATAAAACCACTTAACAGAAGAGCTGCATCCTCTTAAGTGATCAATAAAAAATATGTACCTACCTATATAAAACCGCACTTTCTCCGATACAGGAAACGAAACAACAAGGACAGTTTATGTAAGTCTTTATTCGATCGCCATCAACATCCTGCACACGTAGTGCGTCGACCATTGTCCGCCATTTTGTGATGCGCAACGCACAGGCTATTGATTCAAACATTTTTTGCTGTATGTATTGTATAATTACACTGAATAAAAAATGAGTCCAAAATATACATACATATATATATATATATATATTCATACGTACATATAAATATAGATATCCATATATTTAATATTAAACAGTATTAACATGTACACAATACACAAAAATATTATTATTATGACGATGAAATAGATAAACGTGATACATATTTTTTGTAATTATAATTAAAAAAATAATACATGGATACAATTAGTATAACTAATATGATATGTATGTAATTATTGTATATTATGTATAGTAATAATATTTAAACATATACCTACTTATAATACTTATTATTTAAGATTTTGTATGTAAGTTCTGCATAACAATATATTTATGCGATAAATAATCGGTACGGCCGCCGCGGGAGGTTTTTATGACGTAAATAGTGGATGAAATATAATAAGAATAGTTAAAGATTTTTGGTTATATTAAAAAAAATAAACAGGAGGTTTTTTAAGGTAAATAAAGTGTTATGACTTCAATAAAAAGTTTTGTAAATAAGTAAGAATTATAGCTCTTAGAAGATAATATTTGTATAAACAGATTGAAGTCCAAGTGATTTAATTTCGAATACGCCAAAGCTATCTAATAAATTTATTGTTTTGATTTGATTCTCTCAGCAATGTGAACTTTAATCATTTACATTCCGGATGTAAGTAGTCAATGTTATCTGACGAATATATACTACCTAAATAACATAAATACATACCTACCGTATCATACCATAGTATACAAAGATATAAGGAAATAATACAGAAAATATAGATTAAGTACAAATTAACATACAAAAACAAGTGTTTTACAACAAGTGTCCGTACTCATGACAATACGTAAAAATGCACTTATTTAAAATATTAATTAAAAATATAAAACATAGGTAAGGGAAGAAAATAATAAACTGTATTTTACAATAAAGGCAGTGGATGTCATCGCGACCGACGTTACTTGGTACGATTAAAGTATATGTTCGACGCAAATAATTTAAATAAAGCTAAAAATACCGATATTTTAAAAAGATACGAAGAAACATTGACTAGTACTAAAATGTACAACAACTGCTTAGTCTATGTTATACGCCGAGAAATAATTTAGTACCTTTTTAGTCAAAACATATTTATTTCGGCCAGCATCTGAAATGAACCTGTGTAACCTGTGGATATCCGTGAAGGACCTCAGACAGAATTACACGGGTTTATGAGGTCGGTTACAGACCTGTATATAAAAGTTTCAGCTATTTATATCAGAATTACTTCTTTTAACATTCCTTTGTATTTTACAATCAACACGACTTCATTAATTTAGGCACTCTGAATGCCACTCAAAATAAGTAGAGCAGTAAATGAATACGCTAATATAAAATGAAGAAATACATTGATTATTTTAATGAAATAAGAATATCTCTCGGCATATCTTCAAAAACGATACTAACGTATAAAAAAATTCGATTTAATGTAAATTTACAAGTTAACGCCGCTTCGAGGGCTACATAACAATAATAACGAACTACTAAATGATATTTACACATTGTGAACCGAACTTGGGACTAACCGGTGAAGTTGATGCTGTAGGAGCCGGTGTTGGGGTCGAAGTTCTGCGCGGGGTGCCCGGAGAACGGGTTGTAGTTCTGGCTTTGGTAGCTCTGCTGTTGGTAGTTCTGCTGCTGGTAGTTTTGAGGCTGGAAGCTTTGCTGGTAACTCTGCTGGTACGGCGCCGGTGTGTACGCCTGATAGCTAAACTGCGGCTGCTGGTGGTAGATCTGGCTCACCGGCTGCGACTGCGGCTGGTCTAGCGAGGGAAACTGCTGGGGCGCTTGGTTGAAGAGGCTGGTCTGAGTGTACAGGGGCGAAGACCTGAACTGGGACGGCTGATAATTCTGCTGCTGAGGCTGATTGCTCTGCTGGAACGATTGCGGCTGGTACTGCTGCTGCTGGAAAACTGGCTGTGGCTGTGGTCGTGGCTTGTACTCCGGTTCGATGGGCTGCACCGGTCGCTGGTACTGGCGGAAGGCGCCGGGTCTCTGGGCCCTGCCGTTGTATTTGGGGTCCTCGTAGATCTTGGGGTCTTCTCGGTACTGCCCGTCGTCCTCTTGACCGTCCGTTAATGCGTTCGAGGAAGGATCGTTCAGCGTGGGAGGTGGCACCATTATACCGGCTCCTGGAATTATAAATAGGTTTTAATTGTTTCGCAGCAAAGAGTAACTAAGAGGAAAAAGGAAAAGGGTAAACAAAATAAAACATAAGATTAAAAAAGATCCTAGTAAAATTAGGACAAAATTGGTTATGTATATTACCTTCTATTATGTGTATACCTGTCTATTATGTATGTCTATTATGTGTATACCTTCTATGACAGAAAAATCCAATACGAACAAATACGGAATTTTATTTCTTATTCCTTTTTATAAAAATTGGTTTATTTAAATTAGTCACGTTATGAATTAAAAAGTCCCCCAAATATATATTGGGTGTAGCATTATTAGCAAAACGGGGTCACGCTCAGCGTACGGTCGCCAGGAGCTGCTAGTTTTCAGAGTGACCCGCCAGTCATGTATTCCGATGTATATGTCAAAGTTTGCCGCATGTCAGTAAGTAGAGCGTGAAGGATGCAGTCCGGTTGGGTGCGGACCAGAACCCCGACTCCCCCGACGAGTTGCTACAGGAAGTTAGCTCTATTGTATCCAGGCGTTCTCACTCGGACACTTTCTGGTTTTCCAATCTTTTCATTTCACAAAATTTAACATTATACAGAGGCCCGGGGCATCTTTTTGACTGGCATAGTCTATATCGATAGAGCTACAGGGTTGTCAAATTTTGAAGCCGACACTATCCGAAGATACAACACACTATTTGCAGGCTTACCTCTTGGAAAACAATTTTTTCTACAAATATTTTACAAAAATATGTATTTACAACATGAATGATATATTGTTTGCTTAAAATATATTGTAATTTACATGTTATTTTAATACGATGTCGTATTAAAATTGATATTAAATTTATAAACAATTTTATTAAAGCCTTTATGAGAAAATTAAATTTATTGTAGCTATTACACCGACAATATTCATTTGCGAACAGATAATGGTTATTGCAAAAATATTAATCATTATTGATGGCACTAGAAAACATGTTTTATGAGAAAGTTTATTAGTCTATTTATTAGCCCACTCGAGTCGCTATGGTTGTCGCTCGTAATAGTATGACATACTTTCATTTTGAATATTCAGTAATAAAAGCAAAACATTATTTTCACACATTATTCTCACAGCTATACTTTTTTGGGGATATAAGGTAATTTTATTTTTATTATACAACAAATTAGTTAAATGTTTCGGTGTAGATAGATTGACAAAGTTAATCCACGCTCAATATAATTCAAACATACGTACAGTATTTTATAGTTCCTGAACAATTTATCACCGAGTTATCAATATCAGTACCGTAATATTTAAGATATTGTTAATGATACGCACATTTTACAATACTTATTGGCAACCCTAATACAATGTTACGAAACATGAAGACAGGTAAACAAATATTACCCAGTATCTGGGGCAAGTTACGCCATTTCCCTTCGTCAATGTTAATTCCCGTGAATTAGAAGTTTTCGAAACAGATCACTTCCCTAATTACAAATTGAAAATTATACATTTTATGCCAGATCTCAAGATATCTGTAAACTTAATTTGATCTGAGTCATACAGATATAGATACTGTAACGCTTTTATTATTCATATATATGTATTCAGATAAAAGGACTGCACTCCCTTAAATACATCGTGTAAGGAGGAATGGTTAACTTGTAAGAGCCTGTTCACTCTCCTCCGGAACACTTCTACATCATGAGTAGCCGGTGACACCGTCGCGGGCAAACTATCCAGTGTTATTTGTGTAGGTATTTAGGCTTATATGTTTATTTCTCGGGAGTATAAGGGGCTAAAGTAACGTCCTACCTTGTGGCTCGAACCCTCGCTGGCTGCTCGCGCCGTACGAGATCTCCCTGGTCTTGCCGTTTTCGTCGACGTAACCGTACTTGCCGGCGACGTCGCCGTTGGGGTACTTGGTCTCGATCTTGAAGGAGCCGTCGGCGGCCTCGTAGCCGTAGCTGTAGGAGCCGTCGTCGTTCTGCCGGTTGATCTGCTTCAGGATGGGCACCGGCGTCGTGGTGGGGCCCTGCGCCTGCGCACACGCCGCCCACGCGCACGCAACTAGGAGTGTCTGAAAGATAAGCGTGGTCTCGGTTAACGTATGTAACCGACTGTGTATCGTGTAACTTCTGGAAGATTGGACTGATTAGTAAACATCCGAAAACTGAAACTTTGTTGGAATTTCAGAAATTAGTTCGGTATTAGTATTAATTTACGCAGTTCATAGTTTGATTCGTTTAAGTATATGCTATGTATGTATGTATATACATATTTATATATGTATTTTTATTACTAGATATTTTCTCTTGCAGCACCTACCATAACCTCTAACCATCGCCAAGGGTCGCCTGGTGGAGAACGCCATAAGGCATTAAGTCCGGCCATTGTAATCTCATATGTACGTTTAAGTAGAGAGTGAATAATTAAATTAATAAAATCATGTAACATCCAGCGATATGCGGTTCTCTATTAACTTCGAAGCCAGAAACGCGTCAAATAAGCAGTGATGTAACATATGTATGTTCAGCAAACAGAATTTGATGTTTTTTTGCCCTGATTTTCGTGACGTCATTGTATATATCACCATTATCCATCACAATAATCCAAAAACGTGTATGAACGTTGTTATGAAAATGCAGTCGGTTCACTGATAAAAGAAATATATAACTAAATTATGTTATTGTAAGTAGACTAAGAATAATAAAAGTAACAGCTGTCGTTGATCGAAACAGAGACCTATTCCACGGTGCTAATGTCGCTTTTCGACCTTCGCAAGCGTATGTTGACGCTGGGGTCAGTGCACAACAGTGAGTAACACTGTCAGACGCAAGCGGATTGGGGAGAATGCCGCAGCCTTGGCGTAGACGCGGAAAGATTAGTATCGCGTTGTTTTAACTGTTCCAGCAAGTGGGTGTTGGTCGACTCGGACACTGTACTGTATTTTGTATGATTAAACCGTTTTAGTATCGTATCCTTTTACCTACCGAACTTTTATAAATAGATATGTATGTGGATGTTTGATTTTAATTATTTAACCTATAGATTGATTTAAACAAGTTTGTGTACGATCGCTTATGTGATGGGTGACAATTATTAATAAATTCTTGTGTACCTCTATATTTCGGAGGGCACGTCAAGCCACAATTAAGCCGTTAAGCCAGATCAAACGTCTTCAGAGTGCATAAGAACGTCTCACACTTAGACTGACCAAGAACTTCGCCATCAATCCTTACACTAGCAGCGTGCTTGGGGCCTTCTCAATTACCGAGTTAGTTAAAAGTAACTAAAGCAACTAATACATTGAAGCCATTCGATATGCTTCGATGTCATATGACATAATAATAAGTCCAACGATTTATTATAAGTCGATCGGTTTGTCAGATATATGTTTTTGGTCCGTCTCATTTAGAAGACTCAGACCGGTGATATTGACGCCAAAGTACTAAGTGGGTGCTACCGGCAACTACATCACGCGTTTATAAGTTCTGGCCGCTAGCAATAAAGCTGCCCTGTCGTAAAATGACGATAACGTTCTGTGGAAAATGAGAATTGTAAAATAAATGTAGTAACTAACACATTATACCGCCAATATCGATAAAATGTAACCATTGCAAATGTGTTACCTACACAGGAACATATACTTGATCAAGAATGTTACTAAAATTGTGTTGTAACGTCAATAAATGGTCATTACCATCGTAAACACAACGCGGAACTGTGACATATCTAAGGATAACAACGTGGAAAACTCGAGAGAACTCTTCCTTAAATAATAAACGCGTTTGGAATTACTGACCGATATGGTCAATTGTAGCGTTGGATCAGACCGCAGCACCCGCATTCGCTGCTAGCTATTAAGTAGAAAATTGGCTCAGAAGTCGTTGTATATATAACAGACTATCTCTCAAGACACGTCCACAACGCAGCTTCTTAGATCTTCGGCATCTGCAGTTATTTGAATTGTTATTGTTAACATGTGAAGAATAAAAAGGTAGGTTGTTACACGATTTGAATACAATTTTTATTCTATGAGTAAAATATACATATAAGATTATATACAACTTTATCTATATAAATATCGTAAAGAGAGAGCGAATTTTGTGAGTTAGTGTGAATGCGGAAGGTAATTTCTGAAACCACGAAACCATTTCAAGAAATTTTTTACCATTTAAAAGGCACATCATTCAGGAATGAAATAAGCTGTGGCAGGATGGTGATGTCTTATGTACTAATATGGTTAATTTTCAACAGGAACAAAGGAAAAATTACTAAAATAATCATTCGAATATCACCTGTAAAACTTTATGCAAATCATCACCAAACAAAACTAAAAAACACACAAAGTTACCTTTTACGCGGCGTGCATCACAAAAGCTAAGGATAATTACGCGAGTTTTCAATTTAAAAGTTCTGTTGCAACCTTACTCAGAATAATCTCGATGTTATGGTCTGTGCCAGGTGGAGACTGGTATTTCACGCCGGAAGGTGTGCACCACACAAAAGTCTATCAACATTGCTCGTTTAATAAGCCGTCAATAAATCCATGTTCGAGATATGTATTTCAAGTCAAGTACGCTTGCCGCTTATGTCGTAATAGTGTAATAACAATATTGTGTACCTACACAAATGTAGTCTATATTTATGGTAGTGGTTAACTAGAGAAACTAATAGCAGTTGAAAATAAAAGAACAATAGTGGATAGGCTTAAATTTCTTTGTTCACAATAGACAAGTAACGAGTTAGTAAAATCATATTATTTTCATTTAATTCAACTGATGGGGATATTGAATGTGGTGATCCGTGGGTGCTGCTACCATTCAACTGCAAATTTCATAACGTAAGATAATTCAGTAAACGGGTCTAGTGTCTAGCCAACCAGCTTCAAATTTACTAAGTCCAACCTAGCGAACTCTCAGTACAGTCGACTAACGTCTATCTATACCTGTCAATCAAGTGGGGCGCGAGGGGAGAGTCAACCTGCCAGTTCCTTAACAGTATTCGGGGGATAAAATAGAGGGTAAGGGTTGGAAGAACGTAGGTAAAATTATAAATATTTATATATTATTTTGTATATATCATATATTAATTAAATTTTTATTAGCTTTTTAGACTGTGGTATTAGATAAAGTTATATTAAAAATCAATATAACTGAGAACGCGTTACGGTTAGTACAATTTGACAATGCCCTCGAACACACAGCACGTCACAATCAGTAGGGATATATTGTAAATAAGTACCTTCCAGCGTGATAGAGATGAACCTACACGTCGAAGCTGGCTCGAGCCCACGACGAGCGACATTCCTGCTGCTGGAAAACCTTCACTCGATAATCCGACACGGCGACCTTGCCGGAAAATTTATTCAGTGCGTCGCAGAATGAGCTTTGGCTCCTTAGATACTTACAGTATGTTGTAATGACATGTAAATTCATTTGATTTACATCGCACTACGGAATGTGATCGAGTCGTGAACGATCGACAAAATAGTAGTTGTCATATCAATTCTTATATTACATGTGATGATATTTAAATGAATATTCACAATGTGACATCTTTACCTACTAGTTCCGTAATCAAGTCACAGTACAACTACCTAGTATTCGTTTTAAAAGAAGTGCAGAGGCTTTTCCTGTCTTTTCTTTTCCATGATAAAGTATTCTTTCGAAACTATAGGAGAAACAAAATATGACATAAACAAGAGCAGCATTGAACCGTTATGAATAAACACATTTGAATTTGATTTTTTATATCGACGGCGAAGTGCCAATTCCAGCTGAGATATTAGTTTTAAGTTACTGGTCTATGTTATCAATAATTATAAAGATAAATTTTGTTTCAGTCGTCATTTTTTGTAGACAACTTTGCAACAAGATCAATTCAATTTTACCTAAGAAATAATCAAACATGGAATCGACTTCGAATAGGACTCTACTTAAACATAACTCTAGGCCTTATCAACTTCAGTTACAGATTTTTATTACAATGCAATGTACCCTTAATATGTTCAAACAATTATACAAATTTACAATCATTAAAATAAGTCATTGGATTTAACCAATTGGACTGAACGCCTGCTCGCGACTACTATGTAAAACTGTTATATTTGCCATTCCTACCTGCATACCTATCGTATATATTCATAATAATTATTAGTGTTATGATACGTGATACGTTGTGCTGGTGGAATGCCACCTGGTAAGTAGTTCAATTAAAAGTTGCAGACAGGTATTACGTCATTATTTTTCTCGACTCAGTAGGCCTCGTGTTAATAAATGTTATGATTTAGTTTTGTAATAATAATACACTGTAGTTTTATTCCCTGAATATAAACATAAGGTAGTGAAAAAATCATTTCATATTTTTTTAGTACAAATCTTAAACCTCTTTATCTCTCTGTCCGCACTGTCAGTCATCTGTTCTAATCAGCCAACAAATGATTATATAATCCAACTTTGTAGGAAGTGATTAAGTCGTAACGGACATTCACAATACCAGTGGCATCGGCGATGTATTGACGGCCGAGAACAAATCAGAGAACACATTTTTACTGACCGGACACTGCAATTGAAACTCATTAAAGCATTTCACGGTAGATTCCATAAAGAAGGTATATGCGTCAAGTAGGGAACCTTACAACCACGTACAAGTACCCTCGAAGTTAAACTGGATGGTACAGAGCTCGGCGATCGTCCACAGGAGGCACCCGGTGCCTTTCCTCGTTCGTTTCTGTTACAATTACAAAAACTTTCATATTTATTAATATTAAGAATACTACTAATCTTCGGGTCTACCTACGGCTGTTATAAAACCAATTTACTTTTTCCATTGCACCTCATTTCAGTTTCATTTTTAATAAATGTGTTGAGGATGGTAGCTTAATAACCTTAATCTCATGAAACATAGTAATATAATTATTTATGAAAGCTGATTATAAAAGCGACTTTACAATTTTAAAGCCATTTTTATTTAACCAACCCTTAGTAAAACATTTGAGAAAATTATTTACAATCTGTCATGGTTTTCCCTAAACAAATTAATTCATATTAATCAGTTCCGTGTTTCAAGTCAAAGTCAAAAATACCACTGATGTAGAAACAGTAATTATGTTAGCTTCTTTCCCAGTGTGATAGGTTATGGTTGTTGTTGTGGTACAGCTACTGATATTGAGTCGACTTTTATTATAGAAAATAGTAGTACGCGCCATTATAACCTCAGGCCTAGGGACTCGCTTAGAGATCTCTTCACAGAAATCAATATATTAACTGTTGTATCACGATACATGTTAGATAATATTAAGCACGTTAAAAAATACTCTGATAGTTTTCTTAGGAAGAGTAATGTTCACAAAATTAATACTAGGAATAAGGCTAAACGGATTGTACCCAATTTGAGACTTAGCAATACTGGTCGTAAATTAAAAACTCCCGTCAAAAGCATTCTTATCAAGATAGGGTATTACAAACTAGGTGATTACTTTACAGACAAGACTGCTTGTATGAGTTTAATATATAGCTATGAGTAGCAGTAAGTGCTTTCTATAACTGTGTGTAGGAAAAGAACTCCTTGGGAGTTTCGTGCCATTTCTTCTTCCGAGCCCACTCACGGGAGGGGTTTGTGGAAACGATGGCATAGTTTGACTTTCGAAATGTTTGTAAAAACCAAAATCGGCTAAATGTAATTCCATTCATTCATCCATTGTTCAACAGGCTGCACCATGAGCAGGACTGAATACGAACAACAATTGAACCAACCCAACTTAAACAACATTATAGGTTTGATTTTAATTGCCGCATTACCTACGTCTAACTCACTGGAACAAATGCACTAACCGAAAATCGAAAAGACCCCACCCTCAGCAGCCAGCCGACGGAGCTACGTATATGACTGTCAATAAATATCGCACTCAAGGCGGTAACTGGTGCCCTAGTTACTCAATAATTGTTATCATAACAATAACCGATCGACATTAAGCAAACTCGTGCAATAATATGCGTTAAAATGCAAGGCCGCACTTGACACACACGCGTGACCAATCGACGCGTTAGCTGACTAACAATGTCTGTTTGTCTAGTTGGTCAACCAGTCTGTATCTGTGCCGTTAAACCTAGGATTTATAAATATTATATTTTAAAATAGTTACGAATTTAATAAATCTAAGGTGTTTCCTAAGCTGTTTTCAAATCGTCGTGAAATTCAGAAGAAAAATACTCTGTAAATTACCTCCAATTCTGGCAGTCATACTCCAGATCGTATCGTTCCAGGAGGCCTGCCTGGCTAGCTACCACCCTCCTGCTTGAATAAGTCGTCAAACGACTCGTCGTGTTCCGGCTGGGGGCTTGAGAGCCACTACTTTCTTATTTTTTTCTTTCTTTATATTTTTTGGCCGACAACACATCAGTGACGCTTATAGTGTTACGTGTTCATGGGCGAAGGTGACCACTTACCATCAGGTGGCTCGTCTGCTCGTTTGCTGGCTATTATAGTAAATATGATAACATATTTACGAAAATGCTTAGTTTTATTCACCTGTACCATTACCACGTATATACGAAATGTGGACTATATATGTTTATCGTAGTCATTGTCGACGTCAAGTCCGCCGCTGCGATGTTGGGTACGGACGCTACGATGCGCATATGTAGACTAGAGCGGCCGAACAAATTCGCCCAAACAGAGAACGAACAAAAACCTTGAATCTCCTTCAAACGGTTTATACAAAGGTCGGATCGAGATCCTTGCGTGTGCGCAGGCCACAGCGGTCCCATAAGGCGTCTCATTACGAGGATGAGTGTGAAAAACTGCTGAGTTCTGTCGAGTATTCCCTACTTTCAGAACATGCTAGAGATTCTTGATAATAATCATTGTAAAGAAAGTGATGACAACATGAAAAGCACAAAAAGTACAATGTCACTCCAGATTACTTCCTGTACTCGATTGAGATTGGAGAGGATTGACAAGTTACAAAGATAGTTTACATAAAAAACATTTTACTCGACAAGTAATTAATTGCTATGAATTGCCCTACCCGAGACTCAAAGTGTAAAGCGTAGTGTAACCATCTACTATATAATAGTGCCAAGTATTCAGTCATCTAAGACTTCACCTTCTATATAATAAATATATATAATAAACTGACTGTTCTAGCATAATTTCTCAGTAACATTACGTTCCATCGAGTTGAATAGCAAATTGTCCGCACCCCACGTAGTACGACGCTATCAATGCTAATGCTTTAGATCGGAATGCAAAGCCGGTGGGTGTGGCATGACGCAACGCGAGCCGAATCATTTTCAATGTATATCACAGGAGAAATACTTCCTGTACCGGTGGTTCTGGCTGTCTTGCGTTCATCACGTGCTGTAAATTATATAAGTATATATATAAAAGTATTAAACTTCTTAAAACGTAATTAACGATGGGATCCTATAGATGCATCATTTTAATAGTCAGGTACACATTTATAACTAACTTTAAGTTAATAGTATCATAGGCGTTACTGATACATACATAGTTAATGCGCTTTCTTCTTCTTCTTCTTGCATATGATATTCACTTATCAATTATATATGTATATTTCGTATCTTTGAAACATCTTAAATCAAACTACCTGACTATACGATTACGGTACGATTACGAGTGTCACGGTATTGACCTGGAAATGACTGATGTGACGGTAAGGTTGTAGTTATTTCGTGCTTTAGCGGCAGCTGTATAAAACCAGAAAGTCAGTCGATAATTTTATAGGGTGTTACATAACCAATTAACTAGACGTTATCTGTAAAATCTAAACACGGTAACGTGCGATCAATTATCGACCGGAGACAATACCAGAGTGTAGGAAGTAGAGCCGTACCTACCGATTGGTGAATTGTGGTGGAACCGAAATTCGATTACAAACATTATTTTAAAAATAAATTGCTGTTTTTGAAACGAAAGAATAAAGTTTTTTTTCTTGTTCATGGAAAGTCTGAATCCGGATCAGCGAAGATTCTAGATTCACTCATTATTCAAGTTACGAAGGTTGTGTTTTATACCAATAGAGTAACTTGAACAAGTTATATTGTTAAGTTTTATTGCTACTGTCTATTTTACATCTTATGTTCTAATCAGTGAAATAAAATTTGTACATGTCACACGAGAGCAAAGCGGTTTATTTTTGTTTGAATGCTTCAGCGTGCTCAAAATAGAAACTTATGTTCGCTACGAATGTAATTTAGTTATAGTATTAGGGATAGGAGGATAGATAGGGATTCGAATTTAGATAAAAACTAACATTGCACTTTTGTTGTGGACGAAACTGGTTCCTTTCAGAGTGCTACTATGTGTTTCCTATGCGATGACTGGCTTAAATCAAGTTTCGCGGAGTTATCAGGATAGCTTAATTAAATATCCAATATAAATGAAATGTTTTGAGTATTGACTAGGTACAGACTTAGTTACAGTTCTCGAGCAACAGCACATCGTGGGTTTAATGGCCACTGGATTAGATTGTATGGAAACAGAGTACATACATACGTCCGTATCAATAAAAATACTTTAATGTGAATTAACACGTTCACCGCACAAGATTTTATCTATTCGCCACTCGTCTA
Source organism: Megathymus violae (assembly GCA_003671415.1). Lineage (NCBI taxonomy): Eukaryota > Metazoa > Arthropoda > Insecta > Lepidoptera > Hesperiidae > Megathymus > Megathymus violae. The sequence goes on along the minus strand of PDGT01000078.1, from coordinate 730,883 downwards.
TTATGAGTCCATAGTGTATTCCAGTTCATATCTCACTGAGAAAATCCGTAACATGGAAAAGAAATGTTCTAAGTGTGTACTACTTGTGGGTACTAATTGTATACGGCAGGTTCGATGCAAATTCGTAGTTGAACGATTTAAAGTCATTATTCACATGCACCGTCCCGCAACGTGCATTTCAAACTAGCGCGTGATTTATTTCCTATCCGACTAAAATAAAAGGATTCCTTTGTTATAAATCTTCCGTGTGTCGCTACTGCACGATAACTCGCAAATATGACAGACCAAAATTAGTGCCTTTTCACAATGGGACCAATATTAGATATTATTTGATTGTTATCATTATGGTTGTTATTATGACCATTGAGTTAAATGTTATGTTTAATTTCTCTCTAATAAATATACAAAATATAATAAAACGGAATAATTGTGTATAACGAGTTAGCCATATGGTAAATTAACTCATAGTTAAATTAACTATGAGTTAATTTACTGAATATTCACACCATTCAGTCGCACCGTGGAATCAGTAGTGATTATAATTGGTGAGATTCGAGAATCCCGAGCGGTCATATTATTAAGTGAGGTCGTAACTATTGCTAAATCATGGAAGTGGAGTAATTAGTGACGTAAACGGCTTGTCCTAGACCAGATCGGTAGCAAACTGATATAAATCAATCCTTTGTGCCTAAAATTAGTAAGTAGCAAATTATATGATACAATAATTCATGTTTTTGCAATGAGCAACACCAAACAAGTTTAAATTGCAACTAATGCCAAAACGTTACCAGATTAATTAACTTATTACCTAGTAGTGTACTAACAAGGCAGACTTGCTTCGCTGGACATAAGGTGAAGGGTTCTGTAATGGCTTTTAATTTAATATAATTAAATATAATTCAACACTGTTAATCGATTGCGTAGTTTGTAACGGACAGATCAAAATAACTTCTTTAAAAGCATTGTTTACGAAACAAAATCCCCAATTAATTATTTTAGGTAATAAACAGTGTTTTCAAGCTTACCACATTATTTCGTGACGATACAATAAAATGCTCAGGTAACTAATTAATATTTCTCAATGTAGTATTATATTAAAATCATTTGCTCAATGAGAAAGGATATTAGACAGTAGGAATGTTTTCTTCAATACATATCGTATGATTTGCATAGTAAATTTAGTGTTGCAATTTAGAAAATAAGTATTTATTTAAAACCATAATTAATTTTCATAGCTCTTGTTCGTTAAGTAAGTATATTAATTTTACATTCTATAATATAATATAATGTATATGTACTCTAAGGTGCCATATAATCATATTGTCATTTAACTTATATACACTGAATCATAAATCGAAGGTCAAAACAACATAAAAGCTGTTGGACAATGTCAATGTTTTTGTACGGATTGACTTGATCTAGTGATAAAAAATAGCACCCGGAATTGATTTGTGATTTACTTGGTTCAATAGAATTTAATATAGTTTTTGATATCATTTAGATTATTCCCTCTAAAAGATTTTTATATATCTATATTGAATTAAAAAAAATCTTTGTACGCATGTTACATTTATAATTTATTTACTGAGCAGGTAAATAATAACTTTAGCTTATCTATAGCGCCGCAGTTTAATTCCCTCGTATTGTTAATGTTGAAACAGAAATAATCATTTATTTAATTAATATTATATTATCATTTATTTAATTAATCATTCATTTAATTAATTAATTTATTGAATTAACTATCTATCAAACAGTTTCACAGAAATTATCGTTGAGTAAATTTCTATTACGTATTAAAATAAAAATAGAATTACATTTTATTAATAAACTAATAATTTTTTATTTTTCTTAAAAAGCAAATTCGTCCCAATAACCTTCTGAATATTTTATTCGGCAATAAATAGTATTATATTTATAATATTTACTAGTGATTGCCTAGTGGTCGAAATTAGATCCCAATCATTAAATACGTTCTGTTTCGAATTTTACTGATAACATTAAATCTCTTTCAAAGTAAATATAAAAAAAAAATTCTGTTGACAAACAGAGGAGATAAAGGGTTATGAAGGATTGTCTTCACGTGTTAAATAATTGCATAGATAAATTAACATACAGTATTAATTTTAAAACTAAATTATTATGCCGATAAATATAAAAATAAATAATAAATTAATACAACAAAAATATTACTGTGTGTGCATTAATAGTAAATTAAATTAATTAATTATAAAGATACATTTATCTAAGGTTAGTTCCCTGCATTTAGTCTGTGGTTTAAATCGATAGGAAGGTAGTATATTAAAAATTAATTATTTGTCTGACATTGCCAATTTCGTATATGCACGTATTTTTATGATATAGAAATATATACGAATTATAGTGATTGTCACACGTATGTTGCCGTCTTTTCACATGTAAAAAGCTACGATTAGGAAGATGTCGCGTAGACTATTGTAGAGAAGCGTAGCGATGCGACCGATCTGTCGTCTGTTACGTAGACAGTAATCGGTCTATTCAACCTAGTCGATTTGGCGTATTTTAGTCGTAATGGAAAAAAAAACTTAATCTATACTTATATTATCTAAGCTAAGCTTTGTGAGTAAGTTGTGAACGTGGAAGGTAATCTCCGGAACCATGGCATTTTTTGAAAAAGTCTTTTACCATTTCAAAGGTATCCTAGGTCAAATTTACATAAGCTATAATGTATATATTTTTATTATAAAATCTACTGAGATAGATAATTATTATACACAAACGAAGTCGGGGCAGGTACCGAGTATACAAAAATAAAAGTGGTGACGTTGTAATTCCTTAGTTAATTATTGTTTGAATTTATAATTTTGTATATAAGCATTCTTCTACAACTTTTTATCACAGAATTAAATTTCTAATTCATTTCTTTGACTTAGTATTAGGAATTAGAAAAGCTATATACTCGTAACTACATACCTTAAACATCTACGCTGTACGCTATTTTTTACAGATACTAGCCTAAATAGAACCGAAAGCGATATGTCATTTACAAAAAAATAAAAAGTGTTACAAGGTATTGTAATAGAAGAAACTTTTGCGTTTTTCTAATATCTACTATATAATAACTTTCTAGAATAGTCTATCGATACGTGGTTCAGGGAACAAAGAAAATATTCAAGCGACGCCGTTCTACTTCTGAACAGGTAATTGCATTTAAATTGCTGCCATTCTAGCGCCAATCGATAAATATAGCCTGTGGTAAAAGACAACTATTTGACTTGTTTACGCATAAAAAGGACGATGACGAAAACAAAATATATAAGGAATTCCTGATATTAACCATAATTAACCAAAGTGACATACATTTTGCATTGCACTGACTAAGCTAAAAAATATTAAAAAAGGACAAAGTAATAAAAAGTCGTAAACAACTTATAAGGATTGAGTGGCAGCAACAGTTAAAAATGAAGCGTTCCATTTCAGTCCTGTTTGAGATCGGATATGGTTACGGCTATGGTTATGGCTACGGAAAC
>PDGT01000078.1:654380-727204 GCA_003671415.1 Megathymus violae | reverse complement strand
ATATGACGATATAAGACAAATAAATTACAATAACATAAATTTCCATATAAATCAAATACTAAAATAATAATTACTTAAATTATTGATTTTTTATAACATACTTTTAAATTTTATTTCAATGTCTTCCTTTCATTTTTAATATATTTTTAGTTAGAAATTTAATATATTTTTTTAATCACCACATTTTCGAAATGAAATAAATTAATTAGTTTGAAAAAAGCAAAAAGAAACTGACCTTCAAAATCAACATGGTGGTGCGTTTATCCGAACGGCACTATTGTCAAACTTTCCCGCGCTCGGTCGCTATGGCGTCCGCTCACACACTTGCGCACCAAACAACCGCCACTTGTATTTATAATGTCGTTTTCATTACAACAGCAATATTATTATGCGGTGGACGAAGCCCTTGCGCGGTTTTGTAACCGAACCCTCGTTTGCTCCGCCCGATATAAATTAGGTTCTGTTTGGCATTAGACGCGACGAATGACGAATGTACATAACACTTTAAGTTGATGGTTCCAATCACGTAGGTTTTTGGCGAACAACCCCCTTGCGCAATGTATTGTGTCAATGAACAATGAATAAGAAATGCAGTGGTAAGTACTTATTGCTGACTGTAAATCAAGTCACGTTAGGTCATGACTGTTATTTTTATTATTTTTTAATGGCCGCAATATATAATGGCTACATCAATAAAAAAGTGCAAAATATAAAAACGAAAATTATGCGAATGTATTTTCATATTACTTTGAATAATAGTGTAAAAAATTATTACTACTCATTCTGACACACGTAGATCTATTATACCTCATGTGTAATGATTTGCTGACAAAGCATTATTAACTACTTTTGGGTGCGTTCAATTCAATTTAGTTGCTTTTACTGACACTGAGACCAATTTAGTTGATTTTAACAGATTGCGGATGTTTTTTTTATATCGAGCGTGATTCTTTAATTTGATTATAGATTACAGTGTTCAATGTTGATTTCGATCAAACAATCGAATAGAATAGTGTAAACAGTAATTGAATTATTCAATAAACAGCATACAGTAATTTTGGGTTATATGAAACATGCCGGGACCATTGTCAGTTTATTTTCATTTTTATTTATGTCAAAATTCAAATCGATTGGATTGGATGGATTTAGAATGTTGATTGAACGTTGAAAAAAAATATACCATTCGTTTGGGTAATTTTGATTATAATTTAACTTTGAAGGTCATTATTTTTATCCAATTTTCCAAATATGAATATTAAGCTTAAGGAAATATTACATAGAAAACATAAAAAAACGTAACATTTTTGTTTTGATAATATAGAAAATATTTGTTTACCCTCACTTTAAATGCATCTAAGACGGATGGAAAATAATTGTGATGTTGGAAAGATTTATTTGATTGACAATCAATTTTCTTCGTAGAAACAAAACTTACCATTAGTCATAACATATTTGAGTGTTAAAAATAAATAACCCCTTTGATCATTTTATAACTTACAATCAAATTTATAATTAATTTAATGCTACCTAAATAATTGTATGTACTTTGTACTTTCGCGTCATTCATTAGTATTAGTTTGAGTATTTTTACGTTTACAATTTATTCATACTTACTACTTAAACATCTTTTATTTGAGGTAGTCCGTACTGACGAGCGTCTAAAGTGTCCTTGACAGTTTATGTTCGCGAGAAGCTCGCTATGAAGCTGTGTTTACAATGTATAATTATATAATAAATATATAATTAATGTATTTTTGTTGTGTCGCTCAAACGATGTAAATGAATTATACTTGTTTTAACCAGCAAATACCTGCGATACTTGCTTATTATGACATTTCGTGACATTTTGTATATTATTTAGCTACGTACTTATTAAAAATGAATCCCAATATATGGGTATTTAAAAAAAAAAGTCCCGAATCATCTTAGATATGGTAAGGTAAAGTTACTGGAGTCATACAGTCTAACCAAGGTTGATGATCAATGATGCATCAGAAAGGTACAAACTACCCTTCCTCGGCTGTAGGTAAGGATATTAAGACAATCGTGCAGTACAGTTGACCATTTGCACTCCGTTTTCAATAATCAAAAACAGCATGAATCGAACGGCCTCGCCCACACCAAAGCAATGAGTATCTGGGGCGTTCACTACGACAGATTGTTTTGTGCTATTGGTAAATATATCTGATTATTTCATGTAATAATATGTTTTGCTGGAAAAATGGCGGAAATTTTTCTACTATCCAATTACTTAAGAAAACAGTGCAAATTTAAGTAACAATTTATTGCACGGTTTAAAGTTAACTAATCTCAGAAATAAAGATATATGCAACCTCAAATTATAGATTGTTCAAACACCTTATCAGATGACAGTTTATTAAGGGCTTTCCTGCAAATGTTATTCATATTGTGAGTCAGCTGGTTAGTTCCGCGAAATTCAAACTTTCAAATCTGGTTTCAAGGTAACCATATTCTTTATTTATTTGAATTCTGTATAAAGCTATATAATATAAATAAGTTATAAAGGTAGCCATATGTGCTAGATTGCTAATGGCTTTATTTAAATAATTATAACGCCATTAAAATTCAAAGTATATATCTAATTCCAGGCCAAACGCGATATGTGTACGTATCTTACTAATATTATAAATATGAAAATCTGCATATTTGAATGTTTGTAGCTCAAACACGCAAAAACGGCTGAACACTGATAGTTTCTTAGTTTTGGATATGGACACATGTGATACTTTTTATGCTGGAAAAATATGAGGTTCTTGTGATTATCAAAAATAGAACTTTATGTTTCCGCAAACTATTACAACAGCATTGTAAATGATTTAATGTAATATTATAGCATGAATGTCGTGACAGATGACACTATAGCTTATTTGTTATTCACTCGGTTCATTTCTCTTTAGACGTAATTTTCAAGGTAACGCGGAAGAAGTCGCGGGTAAAGCCTAGTACTAATAAATTCAAATATGACATAGAAACAATTAAACAAGACAGGAAATGTTCTGTAACACTTAAACAGTTTTTAAATAATATTTTGACGGGTCACAGAATGTGGAATATTGTAACATTAATTATTAATTAAATCTGTCCGTCCCCAAAAATCTATTCCATAATAATTATGCGTGCTACGAAACGTTGAACCATAACAATATATGTAATAAAAATAATAATTTCATTATTATGCTGAATGCAATTGCAATTGATTGCAGTAAATATCGAATGAATATCACTAAACATATCGTCCTTTTTTGAGATCATTTAGTCACATAGTCTTCCACGATGTAAATCTATATATTTTTTTATATTAATAGCCGACAATTGAACAGACGAGCCACCTGATTGTAAGTGGTCATTGTCGCCCATGGGCATCAGCAAAACCAAAGGTATCACTGATGCTTTGTCGGCCAAGAAACGAGAAGAAGGTAAGAAAGAAAGAATTGGCTCTCAAGCCCCCAGCGAGAACACGACGAGTCGTTTGGCGGCTGACTAAGCAAGAGGGTGGTACCTAGCCAGGCAGGCTTCACGATAAGGTAATAATACCAGTAATATTATTAATGACTTAATTATAATACTTATAATATAATCATTACGCGAAGCCCTACCACCAAGTAGGCTGAATTCTGTCGCCTCTTTCGACACCCTATTTTGCCTGCGTGGGATTGGGGGAAATGTTCTAGGTTGCCTCAATACGGCAATATGTAAATACTTTTATAACACGGTATCTACCAGTCCATTCGAGAAGTTAGACTTGAAATTATATTGCATTGTTGTTTATAATCGTAAACGTTTTTTCTTGACAATGGCAAAATGTGAGCTGATGGACTCGGTTATGTAGTAAACATGAATAAATGCGTGACTCATACAGTTTGTTGGTCAGTCTCGACGTGGTCCGATCAGGCGGCGGCAGTGGAGCTGCGATCTAGATGCATTGGCCAAGGGCAAGTACAACCGGTCTAGTAATCCTAGGCCAGACGCTAGCTTCCGAAATAGCCTGATATAATTGGGAACTATTCAAAATATTACTAACTTCAAACTTTTCTATATGCAACGAGAAAATGGAATTCTTCTAAAATCAAGTTTGTGTGTTTTTCTGTCTATCACACCTGATTTTCCTCAATTTTCATTGATGGGAAAGGTTGAAATTTGGTGCACAAATTTGGTCTATAAAGTTATTATGATTTTTAGAGTAAGGGTTAGAAAAGGAAAAAAAAAACTTTTCATCTGCCTATTAAGATATTAATGAGGGAAATGAATATATATTGTTATAATTATAAATTGCACAGGTTTCAAGATAAATAAAACATTTTTCTGTCACAACTTCGGTTGGGGGCTAGACTTGGAATCATTCGATCAGCAAAGTACAAGTAAGTTCAGAGTCGAACTAGCAAATATTAGCATGAGCATAAAAATCGTGAGTACCATTACCATGTCCGCGATTACAATAATTCCTTCTGAAACAACTTACATTAACAATTTTAACTGTGAAATACAAAAATCGTGCGTATGCATTACAACTTCCGTCATTTAAATCCATTTAAGTTTCCGTGGGTCACAATGTTAAGTTACCCAAATAAACCGCCAAACCAATTTACTTATTACTATCTGGTCGCTATGTATCGTATAGTCATAGAAAGGATTATATATCAGCAAGGTGCGTTTTAAACAGTCTATTAAATAAGATAAGACTTTTGGTGAATAAAATGCAGCACTTTAATTAATCAGCAACTTACCTAGCGAGTGTAAGTGAAACCGGCGGCCGTCACCTGGATATAATCGGGGCAAGTGCGACGTCTTTGTGTGATGTAATTACATTAGTTAGCTACAGGCTGTAGACCCGGATAGTCTGTCTACCATACGTCTTTGTAATCAATAGGAAAAGCGCTTAGAAAACCGTTTGTAGGTACCTACTTTAGTTTGTTAAGTCTTATTGGTATCTCTCCGAATTAAATGCAATTTTTGGAAGTAAGGCTACGCTGTCGCTATGACAAATCCTTATACAGAATTATTTCTGTAGAATTAGATGAAGCACAAAAAAACTCCCAAGGAAAATATTCTTCTACTCAGTAATATACAACTTAGGTTTATATACCTATACAATAATATATCTTATCTGCTATGAACGAGTAATATAGAGAAGCGAATTCTTCACCCTCTCGACAGTCTTAACGCAGAGTACCTAATAATAATAAGAACATCGCACAAAGCGAAGCTCCACAAACCTAACCAATTATCCTCACATATTTTTACCTCTGTGTCCCAAGGGGGTAAAAATCACACCTGTTCAAGTATTTAAATATATAAGTTAAAAATAAGTTTATTGCACTAAAATAATACCATTGGTGTGTAGGTAGCCACCTCTTACACTACGAAACGCATGACCGAGTACAGTAACTCATTACGCATACTTGAATGGACAATATGTTTTTTATCGTCAGCTTTCTTCCTTAACGCAGACTAAGTATGCGTCATACGAGTAATTTGCTGCTGTAATTTGGAATCTATACGCCTGGATGCCGGTACATGATCAAGGTTTGTGACGTTTAACAGTATAACATAAAAATTGGGCAACACACACACACACACACCAACACACACATATATATGTATGTATTTTTTCACGGAGATTATTTATAAATTAATGAATAAACTTCTATACCATTCAATAATATTGTTTTGTTTTTAAGTAGTTCAATTTGTTCAGACATAGCTGAACTACTGTCGGTCGATAAATCTGTCATTACATTCACATAATGTACCTACTCAAAATTATGTATTTGACATGCTCGGGGGAGAACATTGATGGCACCTAAGCGTATTATAAACTATAAATTATATATTTAATTAAAATACTATTTTTTATCGTGTGACAATCCTATCTAAACCCTGCTTTTATTCCGACACCAAAACGCGATGTACCACTTTAAGTTCCTTTATTGTCATTTAGAGGATCTGTTCCTAGATGTAGGTACACATCAACGGTATTGCATTGGACACGGATAATGTGATTTGCGTGGCTTTCCCATTATTCACCGGTGGGCGGACATAGGCTTATTGCGACGGCTTCGAAAACTATTGTCGCTGATTACACGGCCGGGGACGGGGCTGGCACGCTACAGGCGCGCCGCCGCGGCGGGAGACACGAAAGCTGTTTGGTAAGCTTGACGAAATACTCCAAGTCGTCTGAATCGTACGCAGTATTCCAATACCAACGGCATCATTCATCGGATACGTATTTCCGACTACTTTCAGGCTTTTTGGGCATAGAAAATCGCATGAATACGCACAATTTGTTTATATCATGTAGCAAATCGCCCCCTTGTAGTAAGTACTCATTTCTAAAGTTACGATGAGGAAGGAAACTTCGCAAAAATTGTTTCAGATTCAGATATCCCGCTATGGAAACATGAAAATGTCTATTAGATTTACGCCTTGAACTTATTGAAAGTGTACTAATTTTTTTGACTTTATTATGTCAGGAATTATGTCAGGAAATTTCCGAGATTTTCGGGAATTTCGATACCAAAGTAAAATCTTTCAAATTCATAAAAGGTCTTGCTTAGAAGAAGATGAAAATAAAGTTATAATTACTTATACAGGTAGACAACATTAGGTATTTATAAATTAAATATTTTTCACGTCACGATTTTGAAAAAAAATCCCAGTATCGGAAACAGGTACATTCAGTTCTAGGAATTCTCGGTTCTAAACCCTGGCCAGGACGTCCATCTAAACAATATTCATTACTATTTCTTTTTCTGATATTTTTAGAACTTTGTAGTATCGATCTTTCATTACCAGGTTCAGAACCTGGTTAGACTTATAATGAACACATGACCCAAGTGCAGTTTGGCTGACTATACTTTAAAACTCAAAGTACAAAAGGCACAGCTTTCCTTGCTATACATTAGTATCAATTTTCCCAACAAATTGCGACCATCACAAAGTCAGCTTTCCTGATGATACTTCATTTTGAGGGGAAACTCGTGCCCGTTCTGATATGTATATAAATGAATATCTTTATTAGGTATATAAGATTTATTTTATAAGAACATGTTTCGTCTGTAGACAAGTCTATAAAATTGTACTGTGATCGTAAATGGTCGCAAAACTCGCAAAGCCTAGTTGGACTTCAACAAAATCCATTGTTATTAAATTAGTATTAAAACTAATACTAGTTCACTTAATAACACGTATTCCGTAACGTAAAACCAATATCCATATCAAATATTTCGTCGTTCATTTTGAATCGTGTTTACCCTTTAAAAGGATTTCCTTTGATTCGATGGTTTTATCATGCAAATTACGTGAAACATGGCACGATTTGGCAATAAGTTAGTATTAAGACATTGACATTATAAAAATAAAGGTATCAAGTACATTATTTTACCAGGAATATTTCATTATTGTCGCAATTAAAAGTATAATAACAATATCATTAAAAATAACATCCGTGTTTAAAGATATTATTTCATGGGTGACTTCCTGTGAATTTTGGTATTTATTTAATAGCGCTTTATTACCGTGCTAAAGTCGACATATATATACGGTGAATATTTATTTCTATTATAAATAAAAATATGATACAGGCCTGTATTATTAATTTTGTTATTCATAGTATTAACTCATTCATTAATCAGTAGGGAGTACCACGAACCAGATGTTGCCTAAAATTCGAGGATCCAGATACACAATACCCTGTCTTAATTATTAAGTTGACCTATAAATATTAGGGAATAATCATTGTATCTACCTCAATACTTATCTACCCGATTCTTAGTCTATAATTAACCGTGAAATTTTCACTTTATTTCGATTGCAGTGGTCGAGAATCACTTAGTAGGTACATAAACTGCTCAAATTTTGACTGGCAGCACGTCGCTGCCACCTTTGTTACTACAAATATGCATGGAGGGCGGCAACCACTTATCGTTCTAGTGTGTGTCTAGTAGTGTGTGTGCGTGTGCAGTATCGTGGTCATTTGAGGGTCATCATCATGAAAAAACAAACTATATCATCAACTCAAGGAACACGTTTTTCATTTTTAATCTAAACTTCGTTATCTCACCTCGCACCAGCTATATTTCTCACATGTCTTCTGGCCTTGGACCAAAAACCCCTTTAACGCCCCTGCTAACCTTTGTGGTCCAGCCGCTGCCGGATCCGTCACGTGGTGCGCCGTGCGCGAACCGGGTATCACCTTTCACGAGACGTTTCGTCCGGATTTAACCACAAAATGGTTAATTGGGCGGCAAAATTATTCGTGTTTCATGAACGACATCTCACTGAAATATGAACGGTGAGAATTGCCACGTTCACTGAAAAAATATAAAATTATATCTATTATTGCGAGATACTCTCTAATTAGGTCAGGTAGGTAATTAAGATTCAATGCAAAGAGTACTTGCGACATTTGGCTGTAAAGAGATTGACGAAACCTTACTTTAGTTTAGATCGACCAATCGATAAAAGTCGCCGAGCACGGCCAAGAGTCCTATAGCGCCGAGGACGCGTTAAGCAGTCTGTGGTCCCAGTTGTTGTAGTTCGATAGTAATGGTCTATGTATATAAATAGGTACGGGAAGAAAGATTGAAATGAGCAGCAGAAACAATTCTACTGGAAGATGAAAGAGCGCAATGGGCGTCACTGAACGTAACGGGCAACATAAGAGACATTTAGACGCAGAAATGAATGAACAGTCAGGTATCGATTTATAAATAGATTAAGTAATCTTATACCGACACTAAATCTGGAACGTAAATTATAAATTGAAGTGTAATCGGCAGCTTTAAGAGTTAAAGAAGGCAGTGGCTCTTCGACGGCTGTTACTGATAGATTATTCGTAGCATAGAGATAAAAATTCAGAGCACATTACAGATTGGGTCGGGAAACGGTCACTAGATTTTAGACGAATACCTTCGAATGATTTTTACGCGAGGTGCGCAAAGAGCACAACCCGTAGTCTTTGCTAAGTATTGCTACTTCCTTAAGAAGTAGGCTTGCCAAAGAACAGTTCCATGTTATGATTGCGGAATGAATCTTATTAATCAATGTGATCCAGAAAAGAAGCGCCAATTGACGTTAATTGTTGACAAAGAATGGAGGAAGCTGTGGCGAAACGTTCCTCCTATCAATGGCCTCTGGTCTCTGGATTTGGGTAAGGGGTTTTACTTGCTTTACCACCGTGAATATTTTTACATATTTCGGCTGCAAAATCGGAGTGCCAGTAATAAATGAGGCCTCCGCTTCTATCTTAGCTGGCAACGAGTTAGTTACGTCTTCAGAACAGAACACTAACGAATTAAATACATTTTTAGTCTCTTATAGAGGCTTCTTATGTGACTTGTACCTTTTGATAATAGCAGAAATCATAGTAATAATTTTAAATCCATAACATTTAAGCAGTTAAAGAGGTAGTGAACTCTATTCTATAAAAGCGACATCTCTTCATGGACCTTAAAATTCCTTCCAAGAGGTAGATAATATAAAATTGTGCAATTTGGCAATTCTTAAGTTTATCCTTATTAAACGAAAAACACGACCTCTACTCTAAGAGAAACCTTCGCACGAAAATGCTGCAAATTTTCACCAAGCATGCGTGTGCGCGATCGCGAGCGCCGACCGTGACATACGCCACTCAGTATTCACTCAACGGACGGTAGCGATAAATTGCATATACCCACTGCTACTGTTACATTGGTTATTATTTTGTTTTTTCCAATTATAACTTGGGTTTCTCCATACGTTTCCTAACAATCGAATGCATTTCTCTTTTATTACTGTAGCCGGCTCATAATCTTTTTCCCGGCCTAAAACGTAGTTTCCCGTGCGTAGACTTGCAATATAACTTTGTAATATTATGAGCGGTTCTCAAAAAAATCAAACACGATTAACGATGAATATACAAACTAAATTTTATTTAAGCTTCTTCATGTAACGTTATCACCGAATCGTAGACTGAAACAACCTGCGACTTTCGAATTAAGTCTCAATAACTCTGAGAACCCTGTCCCTTGTGTAAGCCGCCAAAAAGTCCGTCATCCTTAACAACGCCTGGATACACTGATACAAATTACAATAGTAATTTATTTAACGTTCATCAAGAGTTATATAATAAGGATAGATATAGTAATGTTTCTGTTACTATAAATCAGACTGACGGCGTCAAGTGGAACGGAGCAGTGTCTTCATAGTTTAACCTAGTAAGTAATGCAAGTAGAATACTTACCCAACGTAACGTTACTGTGTCGGTGACGTAACGCACCCGCTTGTATTCAGACCTACAAGGAACTCTGGCTAGTATAATAATAGTAAGGTATCTTTGTCTTTGCTTTTGATATCCTGTCTAAAGTTCGTTCTATCGTTGGCTGCAGGTTCGGCGCAAGGCAGGTTCTGCGCGTTCGCTGGACCCCTCCTCCTCGGGGTTTAACAACGCAATTAAAAACACCGATATTTATTACCTTTTACAGAATGATGATACCATTAACAAATGCTACAATTTTTTTTAAAGAGATGATTTAGTTTAGAGGAATGATAAAAATCATCTAAGTGCAGTGTAACTCTATAATTTCCTCATATCTTGAAAACCTGGAACTTTCGATAAAAATATCCAGAACTCTTTCAGAGAAATTTATTTTTTAAGATTATATTTTTAAAATTAAACTACAATCAAATTTTTTTATCAAGTCATACCTGATAACAGAATTTGTACATTCAATGAATTTTTTGCCCCTTGAAATTTATAAGGGATGCAAAAAGACTTTTACCAGCTTGAATTTGTTTAAAAACTGAAATAGAGATAAGATACGCGGTTCTTGTGAATTTGATTTTGATGTCGCAGATTTAGCGTCGAAAAATTATTTAATATTACCGGACGGGTTACGAGTCAGATAAAATTGCACACCTCAACAAGATACATCGTCGAAACTGTCAGTTTTAACTGATCGCTGCCCACACCCATGCTTTTCTAACAGCGTTGCACATTGCACGATACGATATCGTAGGTGACAATACCACATTGCCGGATACGATTTAACATAAGGATTAGAATTGTTATTGTTTTGACCGTTGCCCACCAACTATGCTTAACAATTGCTCTTTAACAATAACAATTGGGCCATAACTTTTAATCTTCGTAACGACGAAAGCTCTCACACACTTATGCGTCAGGATATGTTCCATACCATCTATCGGTACAGGCATTGTAAGTATAATTTTATTATTCATGTTACCATATCGCCGATTACACCCAAGGGATGAAAGAATAAAGTTGAAAATGACCGGGTGAAAAGGTGTCTTGAATCTGTACCACAAACAACCTCTTCTCATAGTCTCTTCATTATTTGGAGTGATGAGGAATAAAATAACCAACATCTAAATAAAAGAAATTTATTACTTTCTAAACGGAGAAAAATATCCATAATAATAAAAGTTACACGAACAAATGGCATCTTCCCTTATTCCTAAATTATTGTACAGCGACAGTTGTTCTTCACTCTACCACAACTGGCCACTTACTACGTGCTCTAGAGGTCTGTGTAACGTATTTTCATGACCAAGTGCCAATGCTCCCTTAACAAAATATACTTTACACTTGACAAAAAATCATGAACACTAACAAATATAAAATTAACTATTTTTTTGTTCTATACTTGAATTTAATGTCGTTGCAATTAAAAAGTCAGAAGTCATAAAGTCAGAAGTCATTAAAATAATAAAATTATGTACCAATTTCTCTTTAAAAATTATAGTAGTCTCTTTTGAAGATGATTTCAAAATTATCTATCCTAGAAACTGTAATTATCAGTCACGTTAGTGCAGGAAAACTGGAGAATATCTGTTGTATGAGAGTTCACCGTTATAATCTCGAAGAATATATCTCCTCGCAATACACACTTTTATGTACCATGGTCCATAATCCATATTTTCGAGAGGAAACCCGAAGTTAACATTAAGACAATAATTAGGGTCTAAATCATTATGTAGAGGACCAACCGTTGGACTTGACTGTCTGATGTGGTGTGTGATGGCAAGCAGTAAAACCTGTACACCAAGGTGGATGTTATAAAATAAAAAATAAAAAACTCTTATTTTCATAGTAAGTATCCAGCTGTTCACATGAAACGTACAAAAGATGTGTTAAATTAGCAACCCAAGCTTTTACAGATGAAATTTTGTTTGGTATCGTTCGCGACAGACCTGCACACACGATAAACTGTCACTGAACGTAATGTAAAGTGTAACACAGATAACGTAACTGTAAACTGATAATGCGGCACAAATACATATCGGCGATATTCATTCCTACACGCCATTCACCCGATTACACCCACGTGAAATTCCGTACACACTTTAACTCATTTTTAACTATTATTTCGTATCAGTTACCTTCCTTGTTAATAATTACTTCTGACTTTCATATAAAGCTTGCGCACCGGTGCAACTTCAGAATAAAGCTTTGTATTCGCGACTTCGCTCTACACTTTTTTCAGAGGGTCATCGTGTTTGCAGGTCTTTAAAGTGTACACTATTTCATAATTCAAACACGGGACATGACACGTACAGATCACATCACAACAAAAGCGGCTCTCCGCCGCGACTTTTGTCAAATATTACCAGCATACGATTCTTTACAGTTAATCAGTCCTAACGTCGTGCCTGTGTATGGACGACGTCGTGTTTCAGTTGGACCGGGCCCGTCGTTGCTCTCGGAGCGAGCGGGCCTGTTAAACCGTTAACAAAATCTATCATCTATTCCATAACCGCTAATTTATGTTTCACATCAAAGTTACCAACAAAAGTCGCGCCCGCAACCCGCACGTACGCGCAAGCTTTTACCATTTCACGAATGACTTTCTCAGTCCAATACATACAATACAAATATAAACCTGTTCATCAATCAATTCTAGAATATTTACATGTTACATTTCAAACAAACCGTATTGAAGTTAAAGGAATGAAAATTATAGTACAACCGAACGAAATAAAAAATAATAATAGAATTCAGAAATCGTGCCACAGATACAATTTTAATCCAAATATTTGGTTCAAATATTTTTTGTTAGTACGTAGTCATGGTTACGCAAACGGAATATTCCGCTTCCATTCACAACTCTCTAAGGTAATCTACAGCTGTACGGTAAGTATAAATGGATGCACCGCTACCTAGAACACCTCCCGTCCTCGAATCATTCGTAAAACAATCGTCAAATATTCTACGACACTCTGTACTATTTATACATTGTATATTACACTAAGGGCATATACAAATTTAGTTATCTTTAAATTATTATGGTTTCAATAGGATAAATTCTCTTGCCGCCTGGTTTCTGCAGTTTTAGACACCCGTAGGTCGACCATGCTACCGACTCCCATTCCTCATACTCCCACGCAGCGTCTCCCGTTTCACGGGATTTCTCCACTACAGTCGCCGGTCTCGCAATCTTCCACGTCCACCTCCCATGCCGGCACAGTTATGTTCATGGTTAGGAATCACTATCGAAACTATATATATATATATATATATATATATATATGTACGTATTAACAAAGTCTTACTTACAACGTGCAAATACTCCATTTTATAAATATAATTGAATACAGAAGCCCCATTATTTCCCTTCACACACGTTTTCTTTATAAACATTTCATATTTTATTTAAAAGTACCTACATTAATTCAGACTTGAAGTTTTGTCTAGGCAAACTCGGGAGACCTGTCACTGGAGCCAATTTAGTGATGTAATATAAAAAAAGAAAAAGTTTCCAATAAAAGATATTAAATTAACAATGTATGTAAGTTTAGCTTCGGACAGATACAAAAAATATATCAGAGCTCTCACCAGTAAAAATATGCATCATGTAAATAAAATATTAATGTCATTAACTGTATAACTATCTATCTATCTATCTCTATAGTATAAAATATATGCAATATCATAACTACAAAATATCAACTCGACTCGACGACCCGTCCAATACGAACCGCGGCTATCGCTATTGTAATTCGAATCCCGAGTTCGTAGAATTCACTTTACAAATTAAACTTTAATCGGTACCCACAAAAGGTATGTGGTACGAGCCGCGGTGTGCACGGATAAATGGCCTGCTTGGCCTTAGGAGGTAATATTGTCCAGATGGACCTATACTTCGTTCAAATTGGATATGGAAACTTTGTAAACAAGGTGTTGCCTAGCAACCACAAACAAACAGGTGCACGAAACTTTTTGTTCTATTATCAGTATCTATGACCACAGATTACTTTAATATTATAACGTCTGTGGCGGCCGGCAAGCCGCGTAACGTTCCGTTATTTTTTTATTGTTGTCGTTCAAGTTCAATTTTATTTATTTTACAGCAGGTAAATAATTTAAATAAAAACGAATTAGTCATGAATACAATCTAAATAGCCTTTATAGAATTTACAATAAATAAATCATGTTGGAAACTTTAATGTTATTAATTTTATTATTATACATGTTGCGTGGAACAAAACGTTCTTGTATCGGAATATAATACGACTAAGTTGCAAAGTAAATTAGAATCATTATTGCTGTAAGGTATTAATAGTCATTTCTTTTTATAGGTATAGACAGGCTTACCCCAAAACATAATATTTTGTGAAAATGTTACAAATTGCTTTACGAAAGTAAGGTTGCGGCTGCGTGAGTTTTTCAATGACGAAAGTGTTTTATGACATTAGTTTTACTTCATTTTCACGCGGTTTAAAGTTCTTATCGATCAATACTAAGTTAATTTAGGATTCACAAATAATATAATGAGTAGTTTAATTTCATTAAAGCATTTGATTACAAATACAGCTCAGTTGGTACACAAACCTACAAAACCCTACAAAAGAATTTTAATGGTTTGTTTACAAAGTTTCCATATCCAATTTGAACGAAGTATAGGTCACGGCCGACTAAATCGTTTGCATTTATTACGTAATCGTATACCGGTACAATAATGTACAAGAATTAAAATTATTTTAACTCTGCGAACTAATTACGGCAATCGATTATAAATATGGTTTGCTTCGAATTATTTTCCCAACTTGTATAATAATGTTAGGCACCGACTATCGTCATTTTGTTTATCCGCAATGTCCACCGCTCGCATCGTGTTACCGATGTTAAGTTATACACGATTATCGATATATAAGGCAGATTTATATTACTCAAGGCACTAATGTAATTGTTCCATAAAAACATTTACAAACTTACGTACGTGTCAATGAAAAATATATTCTTAGCACATTCACATACACCGTGTGCAAGTAACTTTAATATAGTCAAATTAAAATATTTCAATTATTGTTTATAATATTTCAATGTACAATAAATTACCGCAATGTATAACAACTATTATGCGTATTCGAATAGATCAAAATGGAGGCAATGACCTGGACGGTGTGTATAAGTGTAATACATATAGGCACGTCACCTGTACAGACAGCACTGGATAAAAAGTATTTGATTATAATTACAGAATATGTACTACAGTAACGTTGAAATAAAAATATGACCCTTTGCGAGGAGACAAACGGTACATTTATATACTTTTATCGCATTACGAGCCAAAACGTACGTCAATTTAAACAGAAGCCTGTTCCACGACGAAGCATCGTCTACTTCTGCTTTCAAACATAACACTGTGGGTCAGCACTTTACATAAAAAAAAATTCTAAGAAATTAAATTCAAAAACTCCATACAATTTGCAAATCTGAACTGAACGACGTCACGTTATAACACTCATAGAATAACTTTATATATTAAGTTAAATATATTTAGTTAATCCTAACCAAAGTGCACTATATTAAGGCAATGGGACACGTCACAGTGAGTCTTTAGGAGGAACTAAAGAAATATTATTTAATAGTTTGAGATCAATTATATCTTTAATTTCGTCTGCGTACAATGTCCCAATTTGGTTTAACGAGTTCAAAAACTAGTTGAATTTGAGATTTGTTTTATCCGACTACCGATACATACTACATACCGATCGAAACTCGCTTACGTCCGCTAACGTAGTAATTGTTCTTTTTCAATTTCTTTACATGAAAACAACATTTACAATGAAGCAGTTCAATATTTCATAAATCGATTTATACACTGTACATAATATTCCCCGTAAATGATGGCACAATTATACAAGTCTAGTACAGACACAGATAAATGTATAACTAATATACACTTCCGCAACCATAGATTCGTATTGCACACATTTTTGCTTCCGACTGTATTCAGACAAAATACAAAACTGAAAAATAATTCCAATACAAAAATTATCATTCGGCATTTTATTAAATCTTACAGAATACCACACATATCAAAAGCTATCTAAAATATATCCTACATAATATTACGTACAACACAGATATCCCACACCGACCTACTTAACAACATTTTGTGGCCCCGACCTGCAGCCGTCGATCGGATCCCAAGGAATATATTCACAGAACGAATTTGGAAAGGTATTAAAGAAAAAAAATCGGAATCTCTGCAATAACAACACATTTCAATATCTAAAATGTCCCTGTCTCATACATTTCAAAATCGTTTCAGGAGCCACAAAAACTACTCAACATTACATCGTTAAAAATAAAATTGTGTGTCATTACTAAAATAATGTATTAAAATGGTCTATACAATATTAATATTCTGATCCAACGTAACATAACAACGATCCAATAATATCATTCTCCCTGGGCAGCGGTTATTGTATAAATATCTTTGATTTTTATAATCGTGCTGGAGAAACGTCCCATCAAAGCGGTAGCTTTAGTTTCGCACGTTCCACGAGGAAGTTTTATTTACACAGATAATATCTTCAATCTTGTCATAGACGTTCACGAGTATAATTATATCTTAAAGTATGTCTTTATAGTAATTACATTTACACTTAAAAATAATTACAACGTCTAACGTTCATCAAAATTGGACACTTTCTTTGAGCTACGATTTCGAACAGACGTCTGAGGTGTGTACAGTCATGTACATATTAAAATTTGGATTATACTTTTAAGCCCCGGTAGGGTTAGCACAACTAATAATAAAATATGTATAATACGAAACCTATTTTAGTAACTGCC
Source organism: Megathymus violae (assembly GCA_003671415.1). Classification (NCBI taxonomy): domain Eukaryota; kingdom Metazoa; phylum Arthropoda; class Insecta; order Lepidoptera; family Hesperiidae; genus Megathymus; species Megathymus violae. Next base: position 710,103 of record PDGT01000078.1, on the reverse strand, counting down.
AAGTATTGCTGTGTGTACAGAATGAAGACAGGTAAGTTGTTATATTGATCTGTATCTTCACATATTTATAAGTCTGATTATACCCTCAACTATCTAAAACTGCGTACTTTATATGAGTGATTATACATCTTTACTCTAGAGTATTGTTACACCGAAAGGGGTACGCGCTAGGGGCTAGATATACGTAAAATTAATATAAACATGGCTTACTAAAACTCCGTCGCGGTCTACCAAAAACTAATTGACATTACAGAGAAACAAATGCACAGATAATTTCCTGAGATTAACGGGTAGAAACCAAAATAAAATACAATATACGGTGGGGGCGCGTTTTATCGGACCGCGGCTAGGACACCGAGGAGATTGCGTTGTGCGGGGAGCCCATCTGAGTGAGGACCTTGTCCAGCCACTGCAGGGGCCCGTGGAGGTGAATTTCGATCCAGCAGGGCGTGGAAGTGACGTCCTGCCTGTGGTACTCCGCCCCCCAGCCTTTAACGAACGACATTCGAATCGTGCACATCTTCGTCAGCTCGTAGACCGCCTCGAAACCATGATTCACGCTTTGAGACAGAAGCTGAGCGAATTCCCTGTTATTGAAAATCTTCAACGAGCACCCCGGGGGGATCTTGCACACGGTCGAAGGATGGAAGCCGTGGTGGTGGTTGCAGTTGCGGCTTTGTACGAATATCGCCGCATCGGACAGGCATTCAGCGTACACCTCCCCACCGACGTAATATAGGTGAACCCCCTTTCCTATGTGACGCCGGGTGTTTTCGATGGTCGAATTCCTGTTCACGTTACTGAGCTGACCGAGACAGAATCTATCACTGTTGTTCGAGGGGTCCGTAAAGCCGTCGACGACGACCGAATGAGAATTGCAGTGGAAAACCTCACCGACTCTGCAGTTCAACTCGTAGTAGGCAACCGAGGCCCAATACAAGGGCTCTTGGTAGGAGACTGGGGCGACTTCGCCGGGTGGTTCGGTGTCGTCCGATGGCGGGGAGTACGCTGGTGGGGGGGTATCAGGGAGCTCGGAGCTCGCTGAAGGTGGAAAGCCGGACCCCGAATACGATACATTGTGCGGCATCGCCGGCTCTGCAGTTCTCTGAAACGGGAGCAGAGAATGCCCCGGCGCAAACTCCGAGTGCCTAGGCACTAGCACCGGGGGCAGCACAGGGCTCTCCACTCGTTTGTAGTGGTAAGGGTTGATGCATACCTCCTTCTGCTTCGCACTAAACGGGTACTGGCATATCTCGAGGGGCTTTAGCTCGTGGTGACTCTGAAGATCCGGCCAGCGCCACACTCTGCAGTATATCACGTGCGGGAGACCTTTCCGATGGGAGACCTAGAATTTATGTAAAGACAATTAACTAGGGAAAAACTGCATTTGGTATTTGTCATTAGGATTCAAAATGAATTGATATATATAACCACGGATCGCACTCGACACCCATTCTTTCAACCCATTTCACTAACATTATCCCTTTTCTTGTTTATAGCTGTAAAAAGAACAGTCATGGTGGTGATGTAGCTGATGGTGTGTTGGGATTACGAGCCAAAAAAAAAAACAAAAAAAAAAGCGTGAAGTCATTTTTTAGTGGCTGACCAATGCCGCAACCAAAACAACGAAAATTATGATACCCAGAAAATCCGGGCAGGCAAGTAAGGAACCCAACTGCACCATATTCTTTCGGTTCCATTAAACTGGATGGTAAAAAGTCCTTCGACCTCCAACAGGAGAACTGGTGTCATCGACACTTCTCGTGGCTCACATGACACACCACCAACGAGAGGGTTAATTTAAGAGTCAATGATGATCACCATTTCATCAACATCTCACCTGCAACCTGCCATCGAGTGAACGAGGTATCGTGACGCATTTAGAAGGTGTCCCGGGACAGGAGAGAGCCCGCTCCAATTCCTCAATAGCACCCTTCCGCTTCTTTAACTTCTTTACTAGACTATCCACAGCCTTCTCTGCCCATTTTTCTTCTTCGTCACCCTGAAAATATACAAATTGTTATTATAAATAATTAATATGACAATATAGTGGATGGTTTTTTTTAGATTACAGTGGTATAATGAGAAAATGTTTGCATTAATTTTGATCAGATTGAAATGAAACAAAAATTAAAATAAAATCAAGAAAGGAAAAAAAATACTGATTTTTTTTAGATACTATATTAGTATTAAAACTTTATTTTAATACATTTTTATTTTATTTTGTACAATAACTTGTAAAAACTCTAATAAAATATTTCAATTATAAGTGTTCCTTGAAGCCAAATGTAAATTATGTTAGAGCTTGCTTCAAACCCAGCAAATTTTCAAACTTTCAACCCCTATTTAACGCCTTCAGGGGTGAAATATCAAAAATATTTCCTTAGAGAGAGCCTACATTGTAAAAGGTGGGAGTCATTTCCAAATTCAATGTTTCTAGGTTCTGTGATTATTAATCAGTCAGGACATGTCTGATACAGAGTGAATGGAGCAAATATTTTGGCAATCTGTTAATGGGATTGTAGGGAAGCTCATTTGCAACCAAATTATCTTTTATAACCCATATATATCCAAATATCAACCACTTTTGTGTAATTCAGTATTTTGAATGTGCAATATTCAACTTCAATAAGCATCAACATGAAAAATATTACATAACATGAAGGTATTTTTCCTTGATTTTAATTACTGGTGTTTGTAAAACCAACTTTTAATTTCTAGTATCTTATTTTATCTTTCTAGTTAGTTGAGATGTTTTTAGGGTGTTCTAAAATAGATGCTACGATATATATAGATATAGAGCTTCCTCTGCATTTTTTTTTTTGTGGAAATCGGCTATTTTAGTTGTAAACACCCCTACATCTCCTTAACAGTTTGCCATCATATTTCCTGCCAACCTTTATATGTATTATAACTGGTAATTGCTTATATTTGTTATTCAGTACATACATGCATACACTTAAAAAACTTCTAATAAGACTTGTATGCAGAGTATCCCCTCTTAACAATGATACAAAATTATTAATTCATATTACACCAGGTGGTTCCTGTGAGTCACATTTCTGGGAACCTAGGGTGATTGGTCAATACACAATGACTCACAAATCAATAACTCAGGTTGCCAATAGCAAGTGGAATGATAACAAAACTTTTATTATTATTATCTCTCAACATTGAAACAGGCTCATTCTTTCAAGAAATGCAGTGCAGTCTAGTTCCCTTAATTTAAAATTTTATGTACATATACAACACTTTTCTATCTAGATAGATTCAGTAATGTAAATGACTGAACTTTGCCATCTAGTGGCAAGATTTGAAAACTAAAATTCGATTTATGTCTCAGTGGGAATTATTAATGGAGGCTCAATTCACATTTATCCAGTTTTTTTTGCTATGTGTTGTCTTAATTTGATATTTGTACTATGGTAATATTTAGGTGTTTGTATTTTATACAGTATGGCAAAAATAGAATGTTGTTCTCTCCTGTATGGAGCTTTAAAAATTGTACAAATCCCTATTACCAAGTTTGCCCAAGAAAATAAGACTGAATCTGCTATATAAACTAGTTCAATCTGAAATTTAATCTGTAATCCTCGACTTGAGTATACAGGGTAGCAACTAATAAGCCTAAGGAGTCATTAAAAGATATGGAATATTATCTATTAATTCACAAATAACTTTCAAAGATCCCTATGAGTCAGGTTACTGAGTACCAAGGGTTACTTGCAATAGACTGACTCATAGATCAATAATAACATGAATATGATATTTTTTTAAGTGAGCTCAGGTGACATACCAACTCATGAAGTACTGAATGTAGTAATTGAGGATGTCTAGAACTTAGTTTACCCCCATGTTTCAGTGTAAATTTGTGGAAGGATTAATTGCCAACACAAGTCTCAGAAGTTTCTAAATCTACAGAAGACATGACTGGTATAAAAGATCAACAACTGTGTATTATGGGTATTAGACATGACTGGTATAAAAGATCAACAACTGCGATAAAGAGAACCCTACAAAGCACAAAAGCACTTAAGAAAATCTGTCACTAGTTGTCATGCGTCCAACTGCAAAGAAGAATTAAAGTTACTTTATGTGGTAGATCACTTACAATTGACTAAAGCTAAGTGAACTTCAGGTGACATAATGATTAAGAACTGAAATGATTACATAGCGAAGCGAGAACAGGTTAATAGTAAAAACAGATATAAAAAAATTGTGGTGTACATAATGCCTAGGAACAAGGAATCTTTACTTTTGAAATCTTTACTGATGCAGAATAATCATTCAATTTTCTACTTTCATTAAAGTAGCATATTGTGAAATAAATTAATGATTTTAATTTGTATTGTAACAGCATTGGAATGTAAGGTAAAAATAATACAAGTAAAGTTGATTTTGTGTTATTTTTCAACAATTGTTGTGTCAACAATTGTCCATAGTTAAAAATACAACAATATTATTGCTAATATGACAATACTATGAATCAGTGTTTGTTAGTATTTATTAATATATTTGAATACTATTAATACTGCAGTCTTTAAGAAAAGCGCAACTCAAAAATGTATTGGGTTTCACAGATTTATATTGATATTCATAATCAACAAAACAAGTAGTATATTTTGTTCTTAGACTGCTTTACATATTTATTACAATTTTTTGTTTCTTACAATTTATTATACTAGTTGTTGCATTTATTGTAACAATAGCAGAATAGTACTCATGTATTATAATCAGTACAAAGGAATGTTGTGTGGTCTTGTGGTGGCAAACAACAGACTCCAATTACTCACCCTGTCTATAAGTAATTCAAAATAATTTGTAATCGTTAAATGTTTTAAATACATAAATCTTGTCTTTCTTTATCTTGGCAAGTTTATGTGAATATTAAAAAATATTTTCCAATAAATTGACAATCTTTACTTTGCGAGAATAGGCTTGACAGCCATTGTCACAGAAAGGGCTTCATTAATAAATTAGACTGGACTAATTTTAGAGAACTGTTGTCACAGGCAATGACAATTGACAATGACAATGGGACCATTTAAAAGTAAGAATTTAGCTTCCTTTTTTCAATTACCAGTCCCCACTTAATGATGTGGGCTTTTATACCTATCCACCAATAGCCTAAACATACCATACATAAGCAACACCTTTGATGTAAATGCTTCAGATACATTCTTCGGTAAACATTACTCTTTAATAGCTTTTGGCATAGTGAAAAATGTTGGAATATTTCTTTAGTTAAAACCTGGCCCTACAGCAGAGCATGACCATGTACTTTTCTTCCAATTGTGAAGGAGTTTTAATGGAAATTTTGAGCATGAAAAAGACACTCAAAATTACTTAACAATAGTGATATACAACTAATGCTTAGCATTAACTGAATTATTAATGAAATTATCATATCCATACAACTAGTCATTACTACCTCCTAATCATGCCATACATTGAATAAAATTATTTGCGAATTATGTTCAACTCAACCCATTTCGGCTATTGTTTTTTTTTTAACCATCTTATCATTATCTTTTTAACCAAAAATTCATTGAAGTCCATATTCATAGATCTTATCAATAATACCAAAGATATATACAGATATAAAGATACACATATTTCTGCATTTAAATTTTAGTTGTATCTAATATAGACATTGTAATACAATAATATAAGAGATTCAAGACCAGATCCCATTTATATTTCTATCCTATGTTACATCTCTATAGAGGTATTTCTGGCATATTTCTGTACACAATTCTTGTTACATTATTCCTTATACATACATGAAAACTTACTAATAAAAAAACACTTAGCCAGAAGCATAATAAGTAAATAGATAATGTATGCTATATCAATTGTATTCTTAATTTTAGAAACAAAATATTGCACCACATCTTGTAGTGATTATACTTAGTTATTTATTTATATCACCAATTTATAATAATACCTCTGTTATGATGAATAACCTTTTTATAGCACAGAGTACCATTTCATAAGCTAACATCAAGCTTGCAGGAATACTAGAAAAGCAAGATAACTTTAAACAAGAACAAAATTAAAAAACTATTCACCTGTTTCCAGCCCAACAATTTTTTGACTGCAGGACTTGTAAATGAAAATAGGCTATTCAAACTAGACATAGGCCCGCTGCTCGAAGATTCACCATCATCGGTGTCCATAATGACAACTGTATCGGGAACTTCGATGAGTCACCAGGAGGTACAGGAGCCACAGCCCTCCACTAATTGTTACGCGGAAACACTTAAACTGCCATCGATCACCACTATACCACTTGGTATTCCCCACAACGTCTATGCCAATTGAAATCACGACACTACAAAATAGCGATTAGCACAGACTAGGGAGAGTTACGCGATTAGAGACATTAGCGTGACATCAACATCTTACAGAATAAAAAATAAATGATAAAAGATGAAAAGGCGTTTACTTTTATCTAACAGTGTTACATAATCTGTACTAAACGAACCGTATTGTGCCTTTGGTGAGTGAGATATTTTATCTGCGTCCATGGAGTTGTAGGATCAAATTGAATTCATGGAAGATTTAAAAAACTGTACATACGTGTTTTAGGTTCACTACGTGCAAAAAATGTTTCGCATAATAAATTTTTCTCTTCACTTCACTTATTTCTCCTACACTCTAACTATACACATATTTTCAATACTTTAGAATTGAACTTTACCAAAATATAACGTCCTGGTTTTCAGTTTAAGTTTCGAAAACCTTGCTCTAAGTATTATTTTTATAGAGTAGTCTGAAGTATAATATTATCTATCGCAGACTTCAATAGTACTTCTTCATATTGTCTCTGTTATTTATTTATCAAAATGTACTACATATTTTATATGTTCACAAATAATGAGAATAAACAACGCCTTTCTTCAAGTTTCTCATGGGTTTCTCTTAATGAGCGTTCGAATAGGCGTTGTGTATTATTTTTTTTAATCACATATGAAATATAGTGCATTATTATGTGCAAAAATTATTGTATCACTATTAAATTGTTCAAATTGCTTTATGGATAAAAGTAAACCAAAATTTTTAGAGAAAGATTTATACATTTTTATGATAACTCCTTTTCTATGATATTTTTTCCTTTTTGATAATCTGGATACTACTAAATACTTTAACAGTCTCTATTTAAATATACAATACAGTAGTACCTACTTTGTGCCCCTGTTAATAAATCTAATGTTGCCATCTATGAAATAGGATTGTTACGAGAAAATTCTCGAATTCAAAGTGTCAGTGTTCTGCATAATTTCATTCATGAAAAGTTATTCGTTTTGGTTCGAGATACTTGCGGCAAACGCTTGTGAACAAAGAGAATTTCTATAATTTTTATGACTTCAGTGATCATCTAGTACTAGTGGATACTTACGTGCATCGTATTGAGTGTGTTTTATAAAATCTGAGCATATTAGCAAATCATGGAACAGGTAAGGTTATGCCGACTGAACTTTCGATCGTAAGTAGGTGTCGAACGTCTTCGAAATTTCAATGAAAATAAATTATTTTAGGTGAATAAGCTGAAGGAGAAGGGTAATGCAGCGTTGTCTTCTGGAAATTATGATGAGGCTATTAAATACTACTCTGAAGCCATAAAATTGGACCCGAAGAACCACGTTTTGTTCAGTAATAGATCAGCGGCGCATGCGAAAGCGGGAAACTACTCGTTGGCGCTTGAGGATGCGGAAACCACTGTATCACTTAACCCAACTTGGAGCAAGGGTTACTCGAGGAAGGGTAGTGCTCTTGCTTATTTAGCAAGATACGACGAAGCGATCGGAGCATATGAAAAAGGTTTGGAATTGGAACCTGGCAACCAGCAACTGGCTTCTGGACTTATAGAAGTGAAGAAGCAGGCTGAAGAGGCTGGGCTAAGGACAGAACAACTGTTTGAAAAACTCCGAGCAAATCCAACAACCAGGGAATGGCTGCAGGATCCAGAATATGTGGCAATGGTTTATGTAAGTTAGACATGCAAATTGTATCATTTAACATTCAGATAATTTCATATTCATCATAACACCTTTAATCATTGACTTATATACTTATTGAAATATTTTTACATAAAACTGCTTACTCAATTGTATATATACACCATTTTTAGGTAAGTTAGATAGATATATTAATTTCAAAGATAAGGGAGGAGGCACACTTATCTTGAAGATGTGCCCTTCATTCTCTTATACATTCACTAAAAACTTGAATGTGTTTCCTATAAATTGAATTTATTTCTTTAGAAATTGGCGCAGAATCAATTTGATGTGTATAGCCTAGATGGCAATGTTGCTGATGACAAGAGAGTCCTAACAACACTCAGTGTAATGCTTGGTTTGGATTTTGCACCTCCTATGGACGTCGATCCTCCTGCACCTGAACCCAAGCCATCCTCCTCGACAAAGAAGGAGGAGCCTTCTAAGCCTAGGTATGAAGATCTACCTGAGAATCGTCGACTCGCTCTGCAGGAGAAGGATCTAGGAAATGAGTTTTATAAGAAGAAGGAGTTTGAATCAGCCCTTAAACATTACAAGAGAGCTATTGAACATGACCCTACAGACATAACATTTTATACTAATATGGCTGCTGTGTATTTTGAACAGAAAGAGTATGAGAAATGTATTAAGGAGTGTGAGAAGGCCATTGAGATTGGGAGGGAGAATAGGGCCGATTTCAAACTTATTGCAAAAGCTTTCACTAGAATTGGTGAGTAAATTTTGGTGAGGTGTGATTTTTCCATCCTATATTACATATTTATAGTACACATGCATTCTTAGAATTTAGTTAATAATAGATAACATTAATACAATAAACACACAATTATCAGTATTAGTATTGGTGGACTTGTATACTTAATTGAGCTTTCAAAAATTCTGTACCACTTATCTGTTTGTATGCTCTGTTCAATAAATGAATCTCCTTGGTTGACAATATGGGTTCAGGGTAACAAAATTGTGTAATTCATAATAATGCAAATCTATTCTATACTAATTAATAAAATTGGGTGTCCATTTGTAATATTAAAATAACCACTTTTTACTACATGCATATGAATGTATATATGGTACATATACCAAAATAACATTTTTTACAATTTTTGTCTGTCTGTTGGTTCCGGCTAGTCTCTGAAATGGCTGGACCGATTTTGACGTGACTCACTGGCAGGTAGCTGATGTAATAAGGAGTAACTTAGGCTACTTTTATTTCTACTAAATAACTTTTTTTTTTGTTAAATTCCACGTGGACGAAATCGTGGGCACTGCTAGTATAACATATTTTTTTAATATAGGTAACGCATACAAAAAAATGGAACAATGGAAGTTGGCAAAGACATATTACGAAAAGTCTATGTCTGAGCATCGCACACCAGAGATCAAGACTCTACTGAGTGAGGTGGAGAGAAGGATAGTGGAGGAGGAGAAAAAAGCCTACATTGACCCTGTTAAGGCTGAGCAGGAGAAGGAATTAGGGAATGACTATTTCAAGAAGGGTGAGTGTTCTTAAATGTTCTGTACACGTCTTGTAATATATTAAATCAACATCCATAATAAATATCTATCAATAATTTCTGCAATATTGATAGATATTAATTGATATAATATTTGTTATTGTACACACAAACAAACAATAGTAAGCTCGATTGAAAAGCCATCCTTTCACCCCCTACACCTCAAAATTCTATGAAACTGTCATTAAATATTGAACATTTTTTTTTGTTGGAAGGCTGTTTTGATTGCCTCTTCATTATTGAATTTTTTCCTAACATAAAGTTGGCTGAATTCTGAAAAAAGTAAATGATATAAGAGTATGATGGGTGATATTGGAACAGTTGATCTACTTCAGTTTTAATGTTGATATTTTGTATAATTGTTTGCAATTTTTAACAGTACACCTCCGCATTTATCATGCATCTGCAGTAATTGTCTAGGATAATCTCTAGAAGCCATAGTGGAAACATTAACACCAATATCAAACTTCAATATCTTGTGGTTCTCCAAGGTTTACCGATTGTAATGACTGCATTCGATTTTCGTCCAGGACATGTTTCATGATAAATGATGAAACCCACATTATTGTAGCAGTTGAATAACGCGTTCACGCGTACTCGCATGATGGACTCAATTCATATGGTATCGATTTTATTGGGTTTTTCATTACAGTTACATGAACGCTCCTTTTATCTTGACGGGGTTTGTGATGATTGTGCTTCATTTATAGTTTCGAATTGTTCGTTATTTATATGTATTTCCGGCAGTCGAAAGGTCTATTCTAAGGTTCTATTATAGAACTTTCCGGGAACGGTTTGTTGGTATCATGTCTTCGTTAACGGTTGCCGGTTCGAGCATCTCATTTATTGTATTTTCGGGTTTTACAACAGAAACTCGCATTACTTTTCCATAATCGAGAATAGAAAAATGAAACATTAATTTTTAAACAATTTTTTACAGCTTTCATCTATACGTATAATTAAAATTCAAATGTCTGCATGTAATTTCGAAATAACTGCATTTTGTTACGTACACTGGATTATATGTGTGACACCAGTACCTAAGCGACCCTTTTTAAATATTTTGTCTGTTTATTTGTCGTTTTGTTTGTCAGGGCTACTCTTCGGAATGGCTTAATTTATTTTAATTTTGCTTACACTGAAAGATGAAAGAGCTTATATGGCAACATTTAGTGTGCATTTTATTTACCTTCTGGGACCGAGTCTGATGATGACCAGCAGATTTTGATGGTGTTTTAATTAATTTTATATAAAAATATCAAGTAAAACCAATTGACGACGATATTATAAGATGTAAGGCGGCATCAACATCGGATCCATATCTCGTTGCTTATTTATAACTCACGATTGATTCCGGCCCAGCCATTATGACATTCATTATGCTGTATCTTGAGAGAAGTGTAATATTATCTCGGTATGGAAAGTTTTGTCTTTTGACTGCCTACATTATCGAACTATGTTTCGCTTTTATTGTATGTTTGGACATTTTCTATAGATTACTATAGATTCATGTCTGCGGTCGTGACCCCACGAAACTCGATGCGTCCACTTGCCGAGCCGTGCGTCAAATTGCTCGACCATGGAAATAAACTGTCTCGTAAATAAAATTATACAAATGTAGACGCTTTGATAACACTGTGTTGATAATTTAAGTGCAGATAGGCGAACGGGATGTGCCGTTGTTGTTGGGGGCTAGTGACATGTTCTCGTTTCATTTAACAAAACCCTATACGTTTAAATCAACAACTGCATCGGAAACAACTGTTGCTTATTTTTAATAGACATTTAATAAAAAGTAATTAAACCGTAACTGGCAATCAAAAAGATAGTAACTTTTTAGAACAGAAAATGTTGTATTTAACTTACTAATATGTTTTCCCTATACGTATGATGAGAACCCTCAAGAGGAGAGTAAATAGGCTTTTATAATTTAATGCGATCAAGGTCGTCAACTTCACCAATCGACATCAGATGAAATTGTTGTCAAGTATTAACTTATTATATGTAAAAAAATACAATTTCGTAGAACGAAATCTTAACAAAAATATTCTTAAGTATAATTATAAGTATGACGACAACGCCAGTAGTTTTAGCAACATTGTCGAACATAACGTGGCCGTATAATCGTTTAACACTTTTAATTAATTGTTAACAAATACTTCACACCGGGCAAACGAAACAAGTAACAGTATCTAGTGCGGAGGAACCGATCTCTTCGACCGCAGAATGTAAACTGTGGCTCCATCCGGCGTCACTCCACTAGCTAGGCTCTGTTGTAGCACGACGTTAGCCGAGTATCGACGTCATCGCGGCGGTGCTGCAATCACTCGGATATCGTGCCGGGTTTCGTTTCACGTATATACTAATGACCATCTCCGACAAGTATATCAAGTTTAGAATCCTCGCAATCTGTACAGTAGTTTTCAAGTGATACGGTACACGGTTACATGAGCAACGGGTAAAGGGAGACTCTCGCCATATCTACAAAAAAACACAAGTGATCGTTATAGTTAAAATGTATAAAATTATGCTTTGTGCAATGTTTGCAAAAAAGTTCCCGCGACGTATATGATGTAACGAACCTGCCTGTTGTTTTAAAATTTAAACATTAAATTAAAATATTCCATTCAAACATACTTACATCATAATTATACATACAGCCTTGGCCAAAAGTATTAGGCACCCTACAACTTGCTGCATATTTCGGGTATAAAAAACATAAAACTAGTTTTGGTGGTTTCATAATTTTATTTCCTTAATAAATATTAAAAAAAAACTAATATTTTGTTGGACCACCCTTGGCTTTTATTACAGCAGCGACTCTCTGAGGCATGCTGCGTACAAGTTTAAGGCACACGTCTGGGGATATTGCATCCCATTCTTGTACCAACGCGTTTTTTAATGTAGCTTTGGATGTTATGCTGTGCTCTTTGATTTTGCGTTTTAAAACACCCCATAAATGCTCTATTGGATTCAAATCCGGAGACTGGGCAGGCCAATCCAACAAGTCAATACTGTTATCCGCAAACCAACGCATCGTGGTCGCTGATTTATGGCAAGGCGCATTATCTTGCTGGAATAAAACGCCATTTGAATTTGTGTCGCCAAAAATTCTTGAAATTGAAGGCACTAATGCTGTTTCTAGTACATTAATGTACTTTTCACTATTCATACGACCTTCGCATATGAACATTTCGCCGACACCATCCGCAGCCATGCAGCCCCAAATCATAATGCTGCCTCCGCCGTGTTTTATGGTCGGCACTACACAATCTGGGTGATATTCTTCGCCTTTCCGTCGCCTCACAAACGTCACACCTGGCGTTCCAAATACCTGTAAAGTACAAAAAAATAGCACACATTAAAAGAGTTTATACCATTTTAATTTGAAGAGTACTACAAAATTTATCATTGTAATTGTGTAATAAAATAATTAATAAAACTAACCTCGAAGTTGGATTCGTCAGACCAGAGAACGTTAAACCAATCCGTCTCTGTCAAATGTTGGTGTCTCAGAGCCCAATCAAGCCGTTTTTTTTTGTTCGCTTCTGAAAGCCACGGCTTCTTCCTGGCTTTGCAGCCCTTTAAGCCTGCTTCTACTAGCCGCCTTCTAGCCGTTCGAGCGCTGATCGGCTTTCCGGACTCTTCAGTTAAAGACGCAGCTAGCTCCGAAGAAGTTTTTTTTCTGTCTTTCAAAGACTCACGGATAAGTTTCCTGTCCTCACGGCTTGTAGTAACTCGTTTTCTGCCGGTTTTTGGTTTATTTGCGTGAGTGCCGGTCTTCGCAAACCGTTTGATAGCGGATTGTACTGCGCATCGCGAACATTTTACTAAGTTCGCAATTTCTTTTTGCGACTTTCGTTGCTCGTGTAAAACCTGGATTCTCACACGATTTTCGAAACTAATTTCGTATTGTTTTGGCATTTTTAGTTCAGTATTTTTTCAATTTAATCACGAAACCACAAATGTACGATCTTTACACTATGATTTCCAAATGCAGACTGACCGAATATTACAAATAAACGACCAAGAAAAAACGAATATTTTATTATTGATGCACCAGATGTTTTATGACCACCAAATATGCGGCCCATTTGTTTTAAATAGCGTGTCATTATACCGGTAATCCTTTAAAAAAAGAATATTACTCGTTGTTCACCTAGCACAGATGTGCAGTAACTTTATTGGGGGTGCCTAATACTTTTGGCCAAGGCTGTACATACATACAAATGATGTTAATATGAACGCTATTCCATGAGACTACAGCACTATAGATCTAATCTCTATATCAAATACAAGTATATGTAATGGCTGAGTCGTCACAAAATGGATAGTAAAAAACCTTTGTTGAGAAAAAAAATTCAATTAATCAAGTTTTACTCGCATAAATTATCGCCGTATTCCTGCCACCAAAATTAATGTCAGATTTTACAAATTAATATTAAATCGTTTTCCTGCCACATAATTTAATGCCAGATGTTACAAATTAACATTAAATTCCTATTTCTGCCATCAAAATTATGTCAGATTTTCCAAATAATATTAAATTGCTTTCATGCCACAAAAAATAATGCCAGATGTTACAAATTAATATTAAATCCGCAATTCTGCCACAAAACTTAATGTCAAATTTTATAAATTAATATTAAATCATTTTCCTGCCACATAAATTAATGCCAGATGTTACAAATTAACATTAAATCTGTATTTCTGCCACAAAAATTAATGCCAGATGTTACAAATTAATATTAAATCGTGTTCCTGCCACAAAAATTAATGCCAGATGTTAGAAATTAATATTAACTCCCCATTTCTGCCACAAACATGCATACAATTTCATTACCACGACCCTGTAGCTCAGTCAGGAGTGACCCTACTTGTCGAGTGTGAGGTTCCGGGTTCAATTCCCGGCCGGGGCATAAATTTATGTGACAAACAAATGTTTGTTCTCGGGTCACGGGCTTTGTGATGTCTTAATTTGTCTAATACCATTCCACCCACAACACAGAATCCTAGTGCGTTATGTGAGTTTGTGAACGTTAAAAAAACGTTGTGGTAAATAAATCATTATTAATAAATATTCAAATTTAAATTCGCATCTCCAGGAGACTACAGCACAGCAGTGAAACACTACACGGAGGCCATAAAACGCAACCCGGACGACCCTAAGTTGTACTCGAACCGCGCCGCGTGCTACACGAAACTGGCGGCCTTCGACCTGGGGCTCAAGGACTGCGACAAGTGCTGCCAGCTCGACCCCAAGTTCATCAAGGGTTGGATTCGGAAGGGCAAGATACTTCAGGTAACTTTGCCATTTACACTAGGTTGTATTTGTCTGTCATGTTTTCAAAAATATTAGGAACTGAAAAAATGAGAATGTGATTATAAACTGAATAAATATGGCTCTCATCTATGTGCAATGAAGAATTTTTTTTGTTGTAGAGAAATGTAGAAAAATTTAAATAGATTTGTTATCAAACATGCGTCATTTGTCATGCAAATATTGTTTATGTATCTACCAATATTAGATTTATGCCGATATTTGAAATCATTTATTATGTCCAATGATAAATTTATTGTATGTGTATGAATTATTTTAAAAATAAAAATAAATAAAACTTCATGAAAAAAAACTAAATAATAAAAAAGTGAAGTTTCTGAAAAATCCATACATAGGTATAAAATCAATTCTCGTTAGTTTAACTAAAAAAAAATTATATTCATACTGAAATAGAATTTCCTTCTTTTTTGAAGTCAGTTAAAAACAACGTCAGTTAAAACAATATTACAGTCCTTTAGCGTGTTTCGGGAGGAAACTCAATGTCAAAGTGTGAAGCTCAGTGCTTCAGCCGTTTCTACTGGGCGTTGATAAATCAATAAGTACAGTGTTTATAAGATTTGTATGCCTTGCAGGGCATGCAACAACAATCCAAAGCCCTCAGCGCATACCAGAAGGCCTTAGAGCTGGACCCCAGCAATACAGAGGCCCTGGAGGGCTATCGCGCTTGCTCCACGCAGCTCCATTCCAACCCAGAAGAGGTAAATACACTTTAATTTGCACTTTTTTTTTTTAAATATTCTCCTGTAAACAATAACTACTGTCTACATTGCTCACTTTTTTGAAGATGTTAGAATTAGTGGTAAATTTGTATGATTTACCTGTGGTCAAATTAAGTTATAGTGCGTACCTGTGTTGTCAATGTTTGCCGGCAGTTTTACGATTTCCGTATGCACCATACGACGACTACTCACTCAGTTTGCAACTCGACTTTATACCTATCGTTTGTGGGTGGACCGAAGTGTTGGATTTAATATAAAACAATTGCAAAACACGAACTCTTAGCGTGAGCTCTGTAATTAAAGTTACTATTTCCGTTAAAGGTGCGCAAGCGCGCAATGGCAGATCCGGAAGTGCAGACGATCCTGCGCGACCCTGCCATGCGATGCATCCTCGAGCAGATGCAACAGGACCCTCAGGCCCTCCAGGACCATCTCAAGAACCCTGAAATCGCTGCAAAAATTCAGAAACTTCTCGAATCTGGACTTATCGCTATACATTAAATTAGGCTCAAAAATCATATTGGGATTGATATTCAATTGAATTGGACAGAGCAGATACATTAAATGACACTTTTTTTTTTTACTTACACGTTGCACGACCGAGTGGTGACTCCAGTCCTATGCGCTTCGAGTTCGTATCACAGTATAGAATTTGAGTGTCTAAACTAATAATCCGATTGATAAGACGCCCTCTTGTTTTCCAATGTAAGACGCCCAGTTGTGGCTTGACGAAACAGTTAAGAAGTACGATCCTATTATTTGCATTGCGTCTTTGAAATTACGGTCTAAGGTTCGATCACAATTTAATGATAATATTGAAACACAGAGATGTGGTTGCATTATAGGTACAACACAATGATCTTACAATAATATAGCTCAATTCAGTAGTATTAAATTAGTGTCTAAATACGTACCTTGTTATTGTCGAAATATTCGATCCCAATATAGATTAGAATGTTACTTTATGCATTAAAAGTTTTTCGATAAAATAAATATACCAAAATATGTTGCATGATTTTATGCCTACAGAACAAATAAACCCATACGTGCTTATTGTGTATGGCGACTACCATTTAATTGATGAATTAACTGAAAACATTGCATGATGTTATTTGTAGGCTCTGGTTATTCATTCCAAAGTAGGCTTTTCTTAAGTGTTTTGCTAGAATTAAAGCCAAGTGTTGCACTGTTTTTATAGGATTTGTTTTAGGAATTCTGAAATAAATTTTAATACAAGGAAATTATTTGCCTCTGATTGCAATTTTGTAATTTATTCAATAAAGTGTAGGCATGAAATGGATTTTTTTTCTGACCTGTGGTGTTATTTTAACCCGTTATAACAATATTCTGATAATAAATAAAATTATAATTAAAAGAGTGGGGGAGTTGTTATATTGAATACAGATGTAGAAATGTAGATAGTGAAGAAAAATTAGGGTTATTAAAGCATGTCAAATATCTGACAATTTAAGATTTGCAGTGATTAATGTCGGTAATAATAGTATAGTACTAATCTGAAGTTTTTGAATTGTTGAGAGGGTATATAGTCTGCTCGATACCTACAATATTACTATAAAATTGGCGTACCATCAAGTCTAATAGTACCTGTTTTAACATAATCCAGTCATTCATAGGTGACAATATTGGTATATTAAGGTAGGAATATCCTGCCTGTGCAATTTAGCCAATATGGATAACTTTTTAATTTGGATTATCTGACAAAGCAAACTGACAATGCATTACATTAATGCTTAAGATTTAAAGAAGTTGTTTATTGTGCACTAAAAAAAGATTTTTACAATTCATCTAAAGGGTTGACGGACGCGTATATATGAATTAAAATGTAAAACGTTGCAAGCTATGTCTAATTTATGTATGAATATATATAATTTGGTGGATGGACTGCATGCGTTTGTAAAACGTTACTTGCTTACTGAATCTAATACACATAGCCCCTGGAGAGTATGAATCGAGCAGTACCACCGGTGGTAGCCATAACGTCGGCTGCCGGCTTCGGTTACCACCCATCAGACAAAGCCATGCTGTCGTCGTGTTCCGACATTATGTCGGATGAGCTCGAATGGAGAATGAGTCTGAACAGTAAGGAAGACTGGTCGTGATAAGTCGATGTTTGTGTTGGGAGCTTCACTCTGGAGGGTTAGTGGATTTGCATCACGGTATACCTCAGGCTGAGCGCAGTCAGTAGGAGACTCAAGTAGTGGGGCAGCCACTCACGAAAGGGTTGCTCTGCCAACTATGGAAAATTCAGAGTTAGCTTTATCATGCCAGTAATTGCACATTTTGATGTCCTCATAATCGGAGCAAAAATACACTCATGGACAAAATTAGAGGAACGCAAAAAAAAGTGTGTGTAAAACAAAATATCATGGAAATTTGTGACAATTAAGTATAGTAATTTGTATTTTGCTTATTTTTCGTTATTTTAAAAATGCGAAAGTCGAAAAAACAAAGTTAAAGGATAAAAATTCACGAAATTCAGAAAAAAAGAAAAATTTACAGGAAAGAAACATTTTTATACTTAACATTAAATTTTTTTTTATTCATAAATGCTTAAAAACGCTATAATCTGGGCTGTAATCAGTACTTAGTGTTGCCCCCCTCTAGCTCTTTGAACTGCTTCCAGTCTTCTTGGCATACTTCTAATCAAGTTATCAATAAAATCTTGAGGGATGGCGGTCCATTCTTCTTGTAACGCGTTTTTGAGATCTCTCAAATTAGCGGGGACAGGAATTCTTTTCTTTATTTGTTTTCCAAGCTTGTCCCAGACATGCTCTATGGGGTTTAAGTCGGGTGAGCGCGCTGGCTACCCCATAGTGTTGATTTCAAGGTCTCGAAGGTATTCAACAACCACGGCCGCAGTATGGGGTCGTGCATTATCATGCATAAAAACAAATCCGTCTCCTATGAAAGGGGCAAATGGCACTACAACTTGTTCCAAAATCTCAGTTACATATCGTACTGCTGTTAATGATCCATTTTCAATGACTTGCAGTTCCGTTCGTGCCCCCATACAAATACCTCCCCATACCATAACTGACCCTACACCATATGTCTCTTTTCCAATGATGTTGCACTGAGCATAACGCTCTCCCGAGTGTCTCCACACTTTCACCCTTCCATCATCTGGTTTCAGGCAAAATCTGGATTCATCAGTTAATAGAACCTGACTCCAAGCTTCGTCATTCCAATTTTCGTGATTGCGAGCAAAATTAAGTCTAGCTACTCGATGGCATGTTGTAAGAAGGGGGCCTCTGGCAGGCACATGTGATTTTATTCTGGCCGATTTCAGTCTTCTTCTCACAGTTTTTGTGCTTACTGTAATCCCTCGAACTTCTTGGAGCTCCGTTCTTACCTCAGAAGAAGTTAAAGTCCTGTTCCTGAGTGCCCGGTTAACAAGGAAACCGTCATCTCTCGCCACAGTTTTCCGTTTACGACCCTGTCCTGCGAGTCTCGTATATCGTCCGGTCTGCCGATACCTCTTGACAACTCGGTGTACCACAGATTTGGATACTTGTAACGTTTGGGCCACATGTTTGTAGGTATGCCCAGTTTCAATTAAAGTAACAGCCCTGGCAACTTGAGTGACGTTTTGGTCTGGCATTTTCAGTTTATTAGCAGTAACAATTTACACTTTACACGATAAATAAGGAAGCCAAGGCAAAAATTTAAACAAAACCAAAATTTTCATTCAAATTCAAAAGTTGGCAAATTTTTTCGCAGTACGAAAGAACGTAATATTACGCAATAATGACAGAAAAACAAATGAAATTCGAAAAAAGAACATTTCAAAACTTTTTTTATTTTCATAGAGTATATTAATGTATGTGGCCAGTACGCACGATAATTATAACACGAGATATTAAACCTTTTTTTTGCGTTCCTCTAATTTTGTCCACGAGTTTATTTATAATATACTGTGGTTTGTGCTTGTTATATAAATGTACTCTGTTGTGCTTGTCGTCTACGATTGATAATGGCAAATGGCAGTACATACAGTCAATGTCATATGTCCCTACAATAGTCTGTCAATTCATTTTAACCAAAGAACCTTATTTTCAGTGCTGCCAATCGCGGGGAAAATCCCCGATTTACGGGGAATTGATGGTTAGCGCGGGGAGAGTACGGGAATGACATAAATTGGGGAATACAGACCAATGTTTTCAGTAGGCTAAAACTATTTCACGTCGGGTAATATTTACAACTAAATAATCACGTTCGGACTTGGCAGATGCAGCTCGACACCACTAATATCATTTTGAATGGCAACATCACTCAAATGCCTGCTCAACTGTCATTTCAACACGAGTAGTTTAGTATTTTCTACACCATCATTAATTCATTTTTTATGTTTATCGATTTTTTTAATTGGTACGTATGAAATTATAGAAAAGTGGTTAAACCATGCAGCTATTGTTAAACAAACAATATAAAAAAAATTAAGTCAATATCTACGTAGGTCAACAAAGAAAATTTTTATTTCAGTTACTTTTTATTAAATAATTACATTAAAACAAATTTTGTGTAAAACAGTGTTTTTATTCCAAAAAAATAATATTGGAGAATTTGTGGGGAATGAATCAAAAGAAATGGGAAATTCGGAGAATTGAACTGACGTGCGCGGGGAATCCAGAATTTTTTATTGACAGCGCTCCTTTGTAATTTGTGGTAGTTATTAAAAAATCTAGTTTAGTTTGGTTGCGTATTCGGTGTTGTATTTTTTGTTGTATTTGTTTTTATTATACGTTTAAGTTAATAATTGGGGTCTAACAAGATAAGTAAAAAGTGAAGTGAAATCAAAATCATTAGAGTATTATTATTTAATGTCAAGAGAAATGAAAATAATGATTTTCAGTTGTGATTCCAAGTAAGACAACAGAGTTATCTGGTGTTTTATAATAAAAATTTGAACGTAAGTCTAAAATTATTTTATAAGCATGTGGGTGACGTAATGCACTAGACTTTTTTTAGTTATATAGCTGGATGGTTTCTCGTTTTCCTTTTGTTTGTGTTTTAAAATAATTTATTATTACTATATAAATATTGAAAGACAAAAAATTATATTTGATAACTAGAATTTTATGGATCCTTTGGTACCAGAAACAAGTCTTGTTACTTCGATGTAGCAGTAATAATATTTTGCTGGTGCATTTATACTGGCTTCATTGTTGAGATTTTGCCTGTTAAGTCAGATGGCTTACTTTTTATTCTATTTATGTTTCGACCTATATTTTAAACATTATCTAGTTCTATGAGAGTCCTTTACAGTCTATCACAGTGAGTAAACTATTATATAATTAAAGTTGTTTTATTATTACAATTATAATGATTACATACTTTTTAATATTGTTAGTTTTTTACGCCTATAGCCAAAGTAGGCTAATTTTCTTTAGTGCTACTGTACCTTAGAGGCCACATATGCAGTCAATCACAGTTGAAATTCTGGATAATATTTGTCAGAGCCTGTCAAGGACCTTCACTCAGCATAATTTCTTCTGACATTTAGTTTGTTTACTATACTTTCCTGGAATATGTCCCAGTCCTCTTCAAGCATAAGAAACTCTTCTATGGCCAGCAGTATACTGTTAATGGGCTGAAACCAAGAAGAGAAGCAGTGTAAAATATTTACTGAGAATTGAACATCTTAATTGACCTACATTGTTTATTTATATATGTTAGTTAAACTGCCTCAGTATAACTTGCAAACACATTGTGTCTGATAAACTCCTATTGAATTTATTTTAATGGATGAGTATAATTTGAATGTTAAATTATGTAATAATGATTGTATACATATAATTATCATAATCTTTTAAGTCTAAAGTCTAAAGATGCTAGTGGACTTGTTATAACTCTCTGTACTTGACTTGTTAAAACTTTCTTCCTAAAGTTGTTCATCAAAGCCATTTGCCTATTGTTTGTTAAAAACACATGACTTAATATGCAGGAATCAATCTCAGCTCTACATAAAGCGAAGGCAGTTCTAAACCATTGCACTTTCACTGCTTTTCCCCAAATTTGTGACATCAAGATGGTGTTGTTTGTCTGAAGATAGTAGTCAGTTAATTTTTTAAATTAAATCTGCCAAAGATGGATTACAAAAACATTTTTAGTGTTTCTACATAAGATTGTCAATGGTTGAATAAGCCATGGGTAAGAAGATAGGCAATTTCATTGAAGAATATACAATATTAAATTTTATAAAAGAAAACAAAATAGTACTTCCTAAGCAACGCTGTTTTGTTAAGGGTAAATCCACAACATTGGTCGCTTTTTAGTTAATGACATACAGGTTAATATTGACAGAAAAATCAAATGCATATTCTAAGCTACTGACATGAGTAGAGCGTTTGATCTGTCTGGTTTTCACCAGTGGTTTCTGTGTCGTCATACTCTCCTCCTGAACTCGATGTGCGGACGGTGTCCGGCGAGTATGGCATTAGATGTCAGCAGATTGGGATGAGATGCGACATTTCTTTGCCTATCATCCTTGGCGTGAGGTCTGCTTTTCTTCTGAAGATCCGTCGAGCTGCGTAGACGCTATAACCGATATGGTACGTCAAGCGATTGATTACTTCATCCCTTTTCTCCGTCCCCGTCGGTGGCAAAGCTCGCCCTTCGTCTAACGCCGAATGCGCTAAGGCTGAGAAGCGCAAAAATATTCGGCGTATTTATCTTGGGTTGACTCTCGAGACCGTAAAACTCCGGATGTCAGTTCGAAGAAGAAAGCCTTTAACCTCGCCGCCAAATCCTACAAAAAAGCATTACAGAAGGTAAATCTCATAGTAATGAAATTTATGTCACTATTAACAATATTATTCTATGGCTTAAATATAATAATTTGGAAGTAAATACATCAACAACAAAATGTATTCAATTTAAAAATAAAGCTACAAAAATACCTGAACCAAACATACACTGCCAAAATGAATTAATTACGGAAAATGACTCAGTCACATTCTTATTATATACACATCTGTGCCAGTACCTGGAACAGTCCCATTGAACAGATTTACTCTAAAGGAAACTGTTAATCCGCTTTGGTGCATACCAAAAATGACAAAAAAAAGAATCGTCGTAAATGCCTAAAATGCTTACGTAGCATTTAATTTTAGGTATCTATTAAATTTACGAAAACCATCAATGTTCAGTAAACTTGGTTAATTGACGTAAAGTAGCCATAACTGCTTTTTACTTATATCCACATAACACTAACAATTATCTTATTTTATAAATTAAGGCAAAGAAGTAGTAGTCATTATTCTCCCTCTATCTATAACATTAATAAAATAATTATAACGTTAAATCGCTGTATCCGTTAAATGTATGGTGTTAAATGTCTGTGTCAAAGCTGTAAACTTCTTGTTAAAAAATCTTTTGCTTACTTTACCTTGTATTTATTTCAATGTAATAATTTCAATAAAAATTTTGGTAAAACTCACTTGAACTTATTTGAAAAAAGAAAAGAACTACTACATATATTTTGTATGTAGATATTCCGCAAGGTTATGATTACTACCTCGTAGCTTACGTTTGGAAATTCCTAACACATAAAGATTTATAATAAATTGCCTGAAAGCGTAAACAAAATTTACGTAAAACACATAAAGTGCAAAGTTTAGTGTGTGAAGATACATAAATGTCGTGTGTCGTGATACGGTAGCTAAAAAAGAAAAATGAACTAGACGTACGGTAGGTAGATTATTAATACGTCTTTACCTTTGAAATTGCCGTTTTTCATTAAATAAATGAAGTGTATTTTTTTTCTATATTTTTTATTTCTATTAATCAAAGTAATCACTCATGCAATCAATGCATCTTTGCCAACGCATTGGTAGCTTATTGATGCCCTTTTTGAAAAAATCAGTTGGACGGGAGGCAACAAATTCTTGAAGGGCATTTTGTACTGCCTCTCGGGTATTGAATTTTTTTCCCGCCAAGAAGTTATCCAAATTCTGGAAAAAGTAGATGTCTGTAGGCGCAAGGTCTGGTGAGTACGGCGGATGACGGAGAACTTCCAACCCCAGCTCTTGTAGCTTAGAGACCGTCTGCTGAGCAGTATGAGGTCGCGCGTTGTCGTGCAGGAGCAGTGGAGCCGAACGATTAACCAAAGCTGGTTGGAGACGTGCGAGCTTCGCCATCATTGTGTTCAGTTCTTCACAATACACATCTGCAGTAATGCTCGTCCCGTTTGGTAAGAAGCTATGATAAATTACACCCGCGTTAGACCACCAAACAGTGACCATCACTTTTCTAGGGGTAAGTTTTCGTTTAGAGCATTGTTTGTGTGCTGAACCAGGGTCCAACCAACTTGCTGAGCGCTTAGGATTGTCGAACAGGATCCATTTCTCGTCACAAGTAACAATGCGGTTCAGAATTCCTTCATTTGTATGCCTGTTGAGCAGTGCAAGGCACGTCTCGAAGCGTACTTTGCGCTGGCAATCATTAAGTTCGTGGGGTACCCATTTGTCAAGCTTTTTTACCTTGCCAATTTGACGCAAATGCACCAATATTGTTTTGATGCTAATGTCGAAAGCTGCTGCTAATTCTGCCATAGATTGAGGTTCATTAGCTTCCACAATCGCCTTTAATTCGTCATTGTCGCCCAAAGTTTTTGGACGACCACGGGGTTCATTTTTCAGGTCAAAATTTCCAAAACGGAAGCGGGCAAACCAATAACGGGTGGTGCGTTCGTTTGTAGTGTTCGCTCCGAAAACGTCGTTGATGTTGCGTGCCGCTTGTGCTGCTTTGCTGCCACGATGGTACTCATACTCCATAATTACTCAAGTTTTTAACATATCCATGATGACGAAAAATGTTCGAATGCGTTGAAAACAAAACACAAACTATTAAACAAATGACGATTTTAGAAAAAAGAATTCCATGTTTTAAAAATAAAATTAATTTGAAATTAGAATTATCAGCCAAAAAAAAAATATTTTGATTTGAAATGGCCAGTACAGCAGAACGGCAATTTCATAGGTAAAGATCTATTATAACAGCTTGTCATCAGTTTCTCCCCGCCACCGCAGTTTCGCCGTGATCACGATCCATGCAGCTAGGTCGAAATATTGGCAATAAATAAAATGTATCGTGCGTACCCTTTACGTAATAAAACATAATGAAAAATATATTTATTTATTTAGGAAACACCGATTTAAAAACGACTCTATAACTGGTTAATTTACACCGTCAGAGAATTTGTAGTATAAAAATTATTGTTGTGTAGGTAAGTAGGTAACATTTAATATTTAATCATTATAAATTTACTGTAATACACATAACAATGCAGAATTTTCCATGACATTAAATACATATAATAAATTATGACATATAAATATAATATAGTTATAATGTAGAAATAATACATTGAATTATTCGCATGTTTAACTATGGTTAATTGTGCCAATTCATGCATGGCAATTTAGACTTTATGGTAACTACAATTACTGCAAATAAATATAATTTAACATTCGTCAATCATTTATTCGAATGATGATTCACCTATTTATTTATACATGAATTAAACTATAAGGAAACGAAAAAATTTCTCTACAACAGCGTTTTTCGTCTACGTTTTGTTTTATTTTTATTAATATATGAATTCATATAAGTATGAAACAGCATTTATTATAGTGTCCCTCACTAAAGGCTCTTCCATTTTGTGCTTCAACACCAGAGTAAATCTCTAAACTGAGAATAACGTAGTTCCTCCACGGATGGTCTTTCATCATATCTACAGCCTTGGCCAAAAGTATTAGGCACCCCCAATAAAGTTACTGCACATCTGTGCTAGGTGAACAACGAGTAATATTCTTTTTTTAAAGGATTACCAGTATAATGACACGCTATTTAAAACAAATGGGCCGCATATTTGGTGGTCATTACACATCTGGTGCATCAATAATAAAATATTCGTTTTTTCTTGGTCGTTTATTTGTAATATTCGGTCAGTCTGCATTTGGAAATCATAGTGTAAAGATCGTACATTTGTAGTTTCGTGATTAAATTGAAAAAATACTGAACTAAAAATGCCAAAACAATACGAAATTAGTTTCGAAAATCGTGTGAGAATCCAGGTTTTACACGAGCAAGGAAAGTCGCAAAAAGAAATTGCGAACTTAGTAAAATGTTCGCGATGCGCAGTACAATCCGCTATCAAACGGTTTGCGGAGACCGGCACTCACGCAAATAAACCAAAAACCGGCAGAAAACGAGTTACTACAAGCCGTGAGGACAGGAAACTTATCCGTGAGTCTTTGAAAGACAGAAAAAAAACTTCTTCGGAGCTAGCTGCGTCTTTAACTGAAGAGTCCGGAAAGCCGATCAGCGCTCGAACGGCTAGAAGGCGGCTAGTAGAAGCAGGCTTAAAGGGCTGCAAAGCCAGGAAGAAGCCGTGGCTTTCAGAAGCGAACAAAAAAAAACGGCTTGATTGGGCTCTGAGACACCAACATTTGACAGAGACGGATTGGTTTAACGTTCTCTGGTCTGACGAATCCAACTTCGAGGTTAGTTTTATTAATTATTTTATTACACAATTACAATGATAAATTTTGTAGTACTCTTCAAATTAAAATGGTATAAACTTTTTTAATGTGTGCTATTTTTTTGTACTTTACAGGTATTTGGAACGCCAGGTGTGACGTTTGTGAGGCGACGGAAAGGCGAAGAATATCACCCAGATTGTGTAGTGTCGACCATAAAACACGGCGGAGGCAGCATTATGATTTGGGGCTGCATGGCTGCGGATGGTGTCGGCGAAATGTTCATATGCGAAGGTCGTATGAATAGTGAAAAGTACATTAATGTACTAGAAACAGCATTAGTGCCTTCAATTTCAAGAATTTTTGGCGACACAAATTCAAATGGCGTTTTATTCCAGCAAGATAATGCGCCTTGCCATAAATCAGCGACCACGATGCGTTGGTTTGCGGATAACAGTATTGACTTGTTGGATTGGCCTGCCCAGTCTCCGGATTTGAATCCAATAGACCATTTATGGGGTGTTTTAAAACGCAAAATCAAAGAGCACAGCATAACATCCAAAGCTACATTAAAAAACGCGTTGGTACAAGAATGGGATGCAATATCCCCAGACGTGTGCCTTAAACTTGTACGCAGCATGCCTCAGAGAGTTGCTGCTGTAATAAAAGCCAAGGGTGGTCCAACAAAATATTGGTTTTTTTTAATATTTATTAAGGCAATAAAATTATGAAACAACCAAAACTAGTTTTATTTTTTTTATACCCGAAATATGCAGCAAGTTGTAGGGTGCCTAATACTTTTGGCCAAGGCTGTATGTGTAAAATACATCGAGTTTTCCCGCCAAATAGATTCCGATTTTACCACCGGAACCCACAATTGTAAATGGTTATATAATATTTATACTTCCATTAAACAGAAGTCTATTATAGTGGATAACGCGATCATTCATTAATTTCATGATAGATAAAACACGTATCAAAGGATTTACCTAAGTAAATATTAAAATTAAATACATGATATCATTTTTTTTTCCGAAAAATGTTAAATGATAAATTAGTGTAATTTCTTCTCTATCACATGGTGTGCACGTAATTTCGACCTTAAGACAACGACGTAAAATTTAGATATAGTACCCGCATTGTCTTAGGAATGGGATTTTCTAGTATTCTGGATCAGGACCATATTCATATGTTGTAATATCTGCAATCGGGCAGTCAACATTTTTTTATTGCCCTCTTAATAAAATATTCAAAAAAACTGTTATTTCCTTTGTCGATATAAAGTATTCTAGATTGATATAGTTGATGAATTAGTTATGAAGTAATATAGTTACTATAGTGCCAAGTATTATCCATATCTTATCAGTGGGTTTACAGTGATACGTGAGAACAGACAGACAGGTCAAAAAAATATGTTTTGTCTTCTATATCGATAACAAAGTCTACCTCTACATAAAAATTTCCGAAAAATATTCCATGTAAAGACTCAACGCCGTTATAATTTAATAATAATTATTATTATTGTTTTTTTTTTTTTAACAAGAAAACGTTATCGCAAATATTAATATTATTATATTATATATTAATATATAGGTGTATCTATATGACAAAGTTTGTTCTGGTTTCTTTTCACGAAAACTGTGACGGAAACAATAAGACAAGTAATACAAATGCTTAGGTTAAAGCGAGGTTCTAAACCTGTAGTTTAAGTCAGTTTGGCTGCAACGTAGTCTCTCGTCATAACTTATCGGTCAATTAAGCAGGTGTGCGCGCCACATTCGATTCTGTGTACTCCCCAATTGTTGATCGGAAAGTTGAAACAGTATGCTGAATGTGATACATACGTGCACAGACGGACAAAAATAAAACTAAAATAGTTTCGGATTTTAAAAGCAAACAAAATATAAGTATTAATTGCACACATTAGACCCCGTTACAATTGTGTTTACTATGGATTGAAAGATATACATATAACAGCGTCATCGTTTATTTGCTCCGTATGGAATCAGCCTTAATCATTAATATTGCATTACTCCAATAGGTATTATTGATCAAATTATTTTAATTGTTCGGTAAATCGGGCTCGTACATCAGCAACTGATAATCCAGTTTTACGGATCACCTGCGTGATATATTCATTTACCAGATGTTATTTTCCATTGCATTCTGTTGTATGAGTTTGCTTTATCGTAGATAAAAGTATTAGGAAACCTTTGAAATTGTAAGTTACAAATCGTTACAAATGTCAACTTTAGTCAAAACCGGACGTCTAAAGAGATTGGTATCGGAACGACTCAGTAGGGAAGCGGAATCTTATGAGGCAGCCTTTCTGTAGAGGACAATATAAATATAATTCATACTCGAGGTAGCCGTGTACAAAGGAAGATTACAAAGTGCAAAAGTTAATAACAGTGATATTAACAGCAATTGTGATTAAAGAAGAACGGTTTTACATACCATTTCCAGAGACTTACTGCGATAGTGGTAAACGGTGTAGGGTAAAATATTTCTCAAACACTCATGACCAAAGAACAAACATTTATCAGTCGGATAATTGTCTGCTTTGGCTACGGGGTTGTCATATTACTGTTATATATAGAGTTGTAGCAGTCATTAAGGATTTTGGAAATCAGACCACTAAACCTATCAGACCACTAAGACCTGACACTGGGGTTAATCGGTAAGCGATCTCTTTTTGATTTAGCTATCAAAGATTTACTTCAGTAATCGTACGAACTAATAATCTAAACCATGCAATATATGTCTCCACTGTGTGTACTTCGTGTCGTATCTACTTATCGTATCGGCAAAGTACTTTGAAAATCAAATTGGAATGAAATTAATATTAATTTACTTTGCAACAATCAGCACAATGTATGATGGTATATACTTCTATACATGTATGAAACCTCCCTCCCTCCCACAAAAAAAACATACAATTATGATAAAAGTACACTCGCGTGCAAAACTATGGAATCATTTGCTTGTGACTTGCTACGAACTTATTTAAAATGAACCTTATCGACAAATGTGTTTAAATGTGGTATCACTTTAAAGGTTACAGTTTCAGCTTCAAAATGATACCACATTTGCGAAAATCAATTTCGTAATTCAAACTCTAGGATCTCTTAAAGGGAAAAAAGGTGTTCTTGCGCTCCTTTAAGTGATAACGACTTGCGCACATTACGTCACCATAAAAGGGTGTGTTTTCTGGATATCGTTATCAGTCGACCTTTACACGTTGACGGGTACACATCTGTGCTAATTACGACCTTTTGCCTTGGAAGATAATGGACACTACGCCAGCAGAAGCTGCTCAAATCGTTGCTCTACTGCAACAAGGGCTAAGTCAGCGTACTGTCGCATGCCAGCTCCACATTAGCCAATCCTGTGTCTCGAAAATTTTTAAAAGATTTCGAGAAACTGGAGGCTTCATACCGAGGCCAAGATCTGGACGACACCGGTGCACTTCGGATAGAGATGACCGATTTATCGTGTCAAATTCTCTTCGGAATCGACATTTGACCGGTGTTAACGTCCAGCAGCAGCTCAGGGAAGTTCGAGGAGTGGCTGTCAGTGAGTGGACAATAAGGCGCCGACTCAAGCAAGCAAATCTGATACCAAAGAAATCTGCTACAGGTCCGAAACTCACTGCAAGGCACCGAAAAGCACGGCTACAATTTGCCCGAGCGCACCTTGATTGGGACGTTGAGCAATGGAAGCAAGTTCTGTTTACGGACGAGTGCAGAATGTGCTTGCATGGCAGTGATTGAAGAGGACGGGTTTATAGGAGGCCTGGTGAACGCTTCTCGCATTGCTGTATTGCCGAAACAGTAGCATATGGAGTATGGAGGTGGCTCTTGCATGATGTGGGCGGGTATTTCCTTAGAGGGGAAAACGGAGTTAGTTTTCGTCCCTGGCGGAGGCCGTGGAGGCAGTTTAGCTTCAGAGCGATACATCTCCGACATTCTCTTGGACCATGTTGTCCCGTACATGGGTTTTGTCGGAGATAATTTCTTGCTAATGCACGATAATGCCCGTAGTCATACAGCGCGTGCCACTTCTGTGTTTTTGAGTGAAGTCGGTATCTCGACAATGGACTGGCCAGCACTGAGTCCTGATTTGAACCCAATCGAGCACCTATGGGACGAGTTAAAAAGGCGAGTACGAGCCAGAGATTCGGCTCCTACGAGCTTCTATGCCTTAAGATCGGCTATGGTAGCGGAGTGGGAGAGTATCCCTCAAGATACTGTCACAAAACTGATAAAGTCTATGCGCAATCGACTCAGAGCTGTAATTAAGGCAAGAGGAGGTAATACCAAGTATTGAATAAATTTTTATTATTATTAAAAATTTTAATAAATAATGTCGTTGTTTTTTTTTATTGATTTTTTTTTTCCTAATCCACCTACCCCGGATTCCTTCCCATTTTTCTTACTCCTCTCTTTAAAAGGCTCTAGCTTTCGATATACGAAATTGATTTTGGCAAATGTAGTATCATTTTGAAGCTGAAACTGTAACATTTAAAATGATACCACATTTAAACTCATCTGTGGATAAGGTTCATTTTAAATAAGTTCCTAGCAAGTCACAAGCAAGTGATTCCATAGTTTTGCATGCGAGTGTATATACCAACACACATACCGTCACCAACACGTGTTTCGCTCCGAAACAGAGCATCATCAGGGTAACTCAACTATATTAAATTGGAATTATTACTGGGTGTCCATAAGTTATGAAATAGAGAGTGAGAGGAGTTTATGTAGTCCAAATCGGTATTGAAGCAGCGTGACAGATGTTTCACAGATTCTGGCGGATAAATTAGTGTCCGCCATGTTGTTTTATTTTCAAATCGCTGCACACGTTCAGCGTAGATGCTGTCTCGAGAACAAGTGGGGCTCGATGAGACTTAACTGACAGTTGACGTTTACCACAGACTATCCAGAACTTATCATCTACGGCAACTATAACGATTGAAATAAATGACATCTAACGTTAGTAGGTTTTAGAAACTCACTATAACGATGTATATAAATATATACCCATGTGCCTAAGTGTGTATATATTTTAATTACAAAACGAAAGTCGAGCTATCATATCGTCATTCTTAAGATCATATTATCAAACAGATAAGATTTAGGGAATTATTACCTTTATCAAATAATTAATTTCATATATATTTTATCAAAATACTCGATGATGCAATGTTAATGGAGTAAATTGAATGGCGAGCGATAACAATATGCACTTCGCAACCGGGCTGAGGAGAATGATTTCGAATGTTGACCTATTTAGTTCAATAACTTTTATCACGGGCTTTTTGTTTTTAGTTTTACTTTACTGTTAATAGGCTAGTAACACAGTGTAAGGACCTATAGTGAGCCGTGACCTTTAACGTCGGGAGAAAAATCATCTAGATATATATCATCACACGATATAAACAATTTTAAAGCAAAATACATTAATTTTGTGTATATACTATATAATTGAAATATGCGCATACCCTCGACGCTCTTTCATGGTGTTTGAGATCTGTCGACGTATCTCACACGTCTAGAGTTTTAAATATATATTGTATAGTTTTTATACAAAGTTTGTCATGGTGCTCCTCTATAGTGACATTGTTGTCATTGTTTCTTTTTTAAATTAAAGTTTCTTTAAGTATTTGAATAGTGACAATGACATGATATTACGTAAAGCAATTTACGAGTGCATTAGCTTTGGATGACAGGATTGATTACCGTGTCTTGTCTATTGTTACGATACCAATGTTTAAATGTTTTTCCGACTCATTTAACATTTAATGTTCTGCAATTCATTTTTATTCACTTCTTATTCATTCATTATAGAGAATATTCAAATTTAGATTTCAATATTAAGTTATTCTGTCAATACATTTATGCACGTAATGCTTTGCTTGTACTACAGTTTCGAAAATGCGCTTTAATATTGAGCAGAAGAAACTGCGAAACAAACTCCTCAGCACATCTTTTAAAATAACATAAGATAGTAACAATTTAAGTTTTAACCTGCGCGGAACCAGGTGTGGTACTTTTATTTCCAGGTGTCCTCGTCCTTGTCAATGTTTCTACACAATGCTTCTATATATTTTATAATTTGAGTGATATGACAGACAATTTTAGAATTGAGAAGATAATTATATAATTATTGCCAAACACATCTAACGCGTGTTTTATATTTACAACATATACTTTTGTTTGTTGAACAAATAGTATTGACCAACTATTAATCTATGTTATCTTAAGCTGAAAATATTTCAAAAGTCTATCATTAATGATAATTTGTTTACAACATTCTTAATGTTGAGATATGTAAATGCTTGCTGTAGGTAGATTACAATATTGCACAATTATTACATACATACATATATTGGGATATCGCCACGCTTGCTGTTCCCCTAGCCAAAGTGTAATATCAAAAACAGACTAATTCTGTAATCTCACATATGCAGCTCTCAGATGTTACGTGGTGAGATTATTTTAGACTTAAATATTACGGTTAAATATAGTTATAAGTCGTAAAACGTCTAAAGATTATGAAAACTATTTACGATCAGCTTGTATAAGGCTAGAAACTGGCCGCTAATAAATTTGATATATAGTTATAAAATAAGTGAAATAACACTTGTCCCTTTTCATTGTTTTACTTTTTAATCATAATCAAGAGTAACGTTGGGATAAAATTAACTGTAATATATAGTAAAACTTACGATAATAAGTGCTTACTGTTATGATCATTGTATTCCATATCCTGATAGGTTAAGATGTTAAGGTTAAAGGGTCCTGCCATGCTGGCAAACTTCACATATCTTTGAGAACACTATAGAGAACTATCGGGTGCTCGTATGCAGTTTTCCTCGGGATGTTTTTCAGAATTTGAAAAATTCTTAAAGCTCAAATAAAAGGCGCCGTCAAATTTTTATTTTATTTGACTTCTAGGCGAATCTTGCCACTTGGCGGTTAGAGCGATCTGTCTTCACGCTCTACTCCAGGGCCAACGGTAATGCGTCGATGGGTATCGTAGTGTATTTGAATAAATAATAAAAAAAGCTCGCCAGCATTCAGCCTCCCGCGAGTAGTCCATTACTAGAAAATAACTTAATAATGATACAACACTGATAAAGCAAACCGCAAATCAATGACCGAGGAAATCGGCCGTATTGGGGCGGCCGTGAATATTCCTCCCAATACGATGCTGGCAGAACAGGGTGTCGTAAGCGGCGACAGAATCCAGCCTGCATGGTGGTAGCGCATTCCGTAACGATTATATTATCAGTATTATTATTAAGTCATTAATATTATTACTGGTATTATTATCTTTCCGTAATGCCTGCCTGGCTAACTACCACCCTCTTGCTTGAGTTAGCCGCCTAACGACTTTTCGTGTTCTGGCTGGGTGCTTGAGAGCCAGTATTTTTTTCTTAACTTCTTCTCATATCCTGGTCGACAATACATCAGTGATACCTTTGGTCTTGCTGATGTCCATGGGCGACGGTGACCCTTTACCATCAGGTGACTCATCTGTTCATATATTTCTCCACGTTCCATTTGTGCATGGTGGATTATGTACCTCTTAGATTGTTACCATCTGAAGTTTCCTGAGGCTCTTTAATTGCTAAGTAGTCGATTAGTCAGCTGTAGTTTCCATGGATGGGCTTGTATTCAAGAACAGATGCGATATTCTTTTATTCACAAGGAATAAATTTTGCAAAAGTAACTCGTCCTTTTTATCCATAGTGCAATTCAACATGGTGTCGTCGGGCAAGAAGAGCGCCTGCCTCCTGGGATGCGGCTCCGTCCTCGTGGTGGTCGGAGCGGTGATGCTGGTGTTCTGGCCGCCAATATTCCTGGCGCAGCTGCAAAGGGTGGGATTATGTAGATTTTACAGCTTCTTCTATGTTTAACCGACTCACCGATCATCGACAACATCCATCAGTTTAATATCAGTTTAATAAAGCAATATAATAACGTATGTGCCATAAATGTCTGTCTGTCACATAATGTCGTCAAATGGGGTACGTATAAAGGATGTGATGTGTCCCTCAGGGCCAGATTGTAGGACATTTTTTTTCCGTTTGTGACGACGTAAAGAGCGTTTTTTCCCCACGTTAAAATTTGGTTTACAATTATAA
Organism: Megathymus violae; assembly: GCA_003671415.1. Taxonomy (NCBI): domain Eukaryota; kingdom Metazoa; phylum Arthropoda; class Insecta; order Lepidoptera; family Hesperiidae; genus Megathymus; species Megathymus violae. Next base: position 675,857 of record PDGT01000078.1, on the reverse strand, counting down.
ACCTACTTTTAAGTGCAAAATAAACCAAATTTTAATATGTATAGGTATGTGTAGTAATTTCAGTAGCTGATTTAATTTTCGTGCGAAAAATCTAGGTATTTACAAAACAATTATGTGCAGACACGATCCAAAAAAGACACATATAATTTATTAATTAATTTCACATTTCGCCGGCATTTTAGAACGTAATCCTTCGTGAACGTAGCTGTATGCTGCGCTGTCTGTGCGTTGCGAATCTCTCGTTCTCTTGGACCTTTTGTTAGCTAGAATACGTTACACGTATACTGTAAGTAAACATTTGTAATGTATATTTATCGTTTTACTATGAAATATTACAATAACGTACAGTGGTCGTTTTTAGGGGCTCGGGTGAATCCAACTTCTTGATTTGCCGGTTGAAATGTTTAAGAAACATTTGAACACACATTGAAATGCAGGGCTATTATAATATGATTGAATATATCTACGGTGGAGGATGTTTCTACGGCTGGTTTCACTCAAGTTAAATTTGCAAAATAATAATTGGTAATTACTGCAGGTATTGTTTTGTTAATGCTATGCTGAGTTACTTTCGCCGTTTCTTAACAGTTATTTCATATACTCCTTTTTGATACGGTAGAAGAAGTACGAGTAAATAGTAATGTTCATAAGCGTATTGATAATATTGTTGAATTTGAGTTTCAGTTTATCACAAAGTACACGTTAGCAATCTAGTTGTGGGAAATGTGAATGCAGGAAATTATTATCACACAAGTCGGGATGCGTGTTTTGTGTGATAATTAGTATTACAACACAACTCATAGGAATAGTATCTTCCTCTGATCTGGTGTGCAGTGATCGGTTGAGTGAATATATATAGAGTGAATGTAGATAGTTAATTGCATGAGACGAATGTTGCGTTACATAACCTTAGCATCATATGTGTACACAGTAACGTAAGAGTTATAGCAAATACTTTTGATTATAATATTTTATACGGAAATTAAGTCCCAATTACATGGATCTTGGCCACAGCGACGTCGCGGACGAGGGCACAGATATCGCCGCCGCAGTGTCGGGAGATAAAAAGCGGTTTTCAATATCATTTATTAAAAACATTTGCGAGTTGTTTGGTTATAATGTACTATCGTCGAGAGAAGTTAGTATTTTTATTGCAGTACGATTCGAAATCAATAAACGTAAGGCGGGTGCTAGTTACTACTAGCTAGGTGTATTATATAAAATGTATCCAGACGCTCAGTAAATAAATAAATATACGATTACACACTCACACCTCTGCTGTACTGCTATTGCGGGCGGCATGGCATACATACATACATACAGCCTTGGCCAAAAGTATTAGGCACCCTACAACATGCTGCATATTTCGGGTATAAAAAAAATAAAACTAGTTTTGGTTGTTTCATAATTTTATTTCCTTAATAAATATTAAAAAAAAACTAATATTTTGTTGGACCACCCTTGGCTTTTATTACAGCAGCAACTCTCTGAGGCATGCTGCGTACAAGTTTAAGGCACACGTCTGGGGATATTGCATCCCATTCTTGTACCAACGCGTTTTTTAATGTAGCTTTGGATGTTATGCTGTGCTCTTTGATTTTGCGTTTTAAAACACCCCATAAATGGTCTATTGGATTCAAATCCGGAGACTGGGCAGGCCAATCCAACAAGTCAATACTGTTATCCGCAAACCAACGCATCGTGGTCGCTGATTTATGGCAAGGCGCATTATCTTGCTGGAATAAAACGCCATTTGAATTTGTGTCGCCAAAAATTCTTGAAATTGAAGGCACTAATGCTGTTTCTAGTACATTAATGTACTTTTCACTATTCATACGACCTTCGCATATGAACATTTCGCCGACACCATCCGCAGCCATGCAGCCCCAAATCATAATGCTGCCTCCGCCGTGTTTTATGGTCGGCACTACACAATCTGGGTGATATTCTTCGCCTTTCCGTCGCCTCACAAACGTCACACCTGGCGTTCCAAATACCTGTAAAGTACAAAAAAATAGCACACATTAAAAAAGTTTATACCATTTTAATTTGAAGAGTACTACAAAATTTATCATTGTAATTGTGTAATAAAATAATTAATAAAACTAACCTCGAAGTTGGATTCGTCAGACCAGAGAACGTTAAACCAATCCGTCTCTGTCAAATGTTGGTGTCTCAGAGCTCAATCAAGCCGTTTTTTTTTGTTCGCTTCTGAAAGCCACGGCTTCTTCCTGGCTTTGCAGCCCTTTAAGCCTGCTTCTACTAGCCGCCTTCTAGCCGTTCGAGCGCTGATCGGCTTTCCGGACTCTTCAGTTAAAGACGCAGCTAGCTCCGAAGAAGTTTTTTTTCTGTCTTTCAAAGACTCACGGATAAGTTTCCTGTCCTCACGGCTTGTAGTAACTCGTTTTCTGCCGGTTTTTGGTTTATTTGCGTGAGTGCCGGTCTCCGCAAACCGTTTGATAGCGGATTGTACTGCGCATCGCGAACATTTTACTAAGTTCGCAATTTCTTTTTGCGACTTTCCTTGCTCGTGTAAAACCTGGATTCTCACACGATTTTCGAAACTAATTTCGTATTGTTTTGGCATTTTTAGTTCAGTATTTTTTCAATTTAATCACGAAACCACAAATGTACGATCTTTACACTATGATTTCCAAATGTAGACTGACCGAATATTACAAATAAACGACCAAGAAAAAACTAATATTTTATTATTGACGCACCAGATGTTTTATGACCACCAAATATGCGGCCCATTTGTTTTAAATAGCGTGTCATTATACCGGTAATCCTTTAAAAAAAGAATATTACTCGTTGTTCACCTAGCACAGATGTGCAGTAACTTTATTGGGGGTGCCTAATACTTTTGGCCAAGGCTGTATGTCGTCACAAACACCCACGACCCGAGAACAAATATTTATCTGTCACATAAATGTCTGCCCCGGCCGGGAATCGAACCCCTCGCTTGGCAGGCAGGGTCATTACCAACTGGGCTATGTGGTCGTTTAACATAATCGCATATTGTTTTTAAAAATAAAAATCATATAAAACACTTGAAAAATTGAGTTTTAATTACTTGCTTGTTAACATAAATTAATTTTTCCATTTTCATAGTACTATTAATAAATAATACTAGGAGACATCGATATCAATACGAGATCATAAATGTTTTGTTTCTGTGTTTGTATCTCTTTGTCCGTCTGTTCTTGTATTGCGCGTAAACCAGTGAACAGATTTAGATAAGAAATAGCATATTTACAATTTACGTATAATATGGACCACATAATTTCGAACGAATGTTTCTAATTCACGTAACTACACAAACCAATCTTTACAGTCATAAAATGGCGTAACGTGTAATTTACCTGTTAATTTTTTTTTAAGTGCCTTTGGTATTTGTTAACTAAAGGCATAGGTTTTTTGAGGCAAAGCGAAGGCGAGTTATTAATAATAATTATTCATGTCATAAATTCTTAAGTTTATAATGCGTATAAAGCCACACTTACCTGTTTATTCAAGCATCACTCATCATCGTTCAACACAAACCTTTCAGGCGAGAGGTAAGAAAATCTTGAATTATCGGGAAGTTGCAGATTCATGTACCACGGGGGCATCGAGCTTAATTACAGTAGGGCGGGTTTAACTCAACGCGGATGAGCTATGTTTTGAAAATTGAACTAAAACTCGGTCAATACACAGAGCATATTTGTTCCAGATGATGGTCCTTACGAACGAGTCCGTCTCGTACGGGCTGTGGCGCGAGATCCCTATTCCTATGTACATGGAGTGTTACATGTTCAACATAGTGAACGTGGGCGACATTCTGGCCGGGAAGAATGTCACCCTCCAAGTGGAACAGGTCGGCCCCTACGTGTTCAGGGAGTTTCTAACCAAGGTAAGGTTTTTGACGCCGTTGCCATTGAACGGCTCACTAACTTACTCGTGGAATAATATATATGCTCTTACCAGTGGTGTTTAATAACAGTCAGCGCTGCTCATGGCGTTCGCGACGCTATGGCTATTCCTGATGCGTATCAGGTCAGGATGATGGTGTCAACATTGCAACTCAAATACATTATAAAGATTTCATTGTTGATTTTAGATAGGGTTTCTGTCTGAATTTTAGTGTAAGTGGATATTGGAAATTTAAAAAGACTAGTTAATGTATTTTAGAGATAGATATAATATGAGATTAAAAGAAAAAAATATATTGTACATGGCGTTAATAAGTTATAACGTTGTGGAGCATACATCCTTTTTGGCCGTATTGGGGCGGCCTAGAATACTCCCCCCAATCCCATGCTGGCAGAACAGGGTGTCGTAAGAGGCGACAGAAGCTAACCTGCTTGGTGGTAGGGCTTCGCGTAAGGTTTATACTATCAGTGTTATTATTAAGTCATTAATATTATTATCGGTATTATTATCTTTCCGTGAAGCCTGCCTGGCTAGCTACCACCCTCCTGCTCGAGTTAGCCGCCAAACGACTCGTCGTGTTCCGACTGGGGGCTCGAGAGCCATTTCTTACTTTCTTACCTTCTCATTTCCTAGTTATACATTTGGTCTTGCTGATGTCCATGGCCAACGGTGACCACTTACCATCAGATGGCTCGCCTGCTCGTTTGTCGGCTATTAACATAAAAAAAAACTGTGAAGTCCATTGTTTTATTATACAATATGTTTTCCTTACTTGTCCAAACCTGTCTAATTAAGTTTTTTTTTAAAATTCTATTGCTAGGGTCTGTGAGTTTTGAATATGACTATATTGGTTAACCGACACCCGACTTGCCTATTTGACGAAAGGTTCAAGATATGTAATATCTAGGACTTTACGAATTATGTAGAATCCATCATTTATATTTTTTACTTAAACAACTAATGAGATCAATTCAAATAAATACATCGGTTAAAAAGGCGCGAAGTTGCGGTGAAAGCATTTGTATGCAAATTAATATAAAGGTGTTTCATTAGCGGAGTCAGCGCTTAGGGTTTTAAAAATTAATTTCTTCATAATATTCTATTACATAGATATACGATGCTGTTCTTCCAAACGAACAAGAGGTCAAAGTTCGAATTGTCAATCAACTTCAAAATAATCAGTTGGCTTTTAAATATTGTGTAAGTATTGTAATTAGAAGCAAAGTCTGAACAGGGAGCGAGGTTCTACCGATAACGGTCGTGGTGACGTCCGCCGTTAAAATATTGATTACTTCTTTGTGGAAGAATGTAGGTATATAAATGTTTACGAGAAAAACAACAATACTGTATATATAATAGTTATATATAAAATAAAAAGTCTATGATCGCAGCGCGCAAAGCTTGGCATGTCGCGAGCCGAAAGGTGGGTATCATGTGTACCTACGTGCATTCGGTTGTTCACGATAATGTATTCCAAAATCCAATAAAAATCTAATCTATAACGATAAATGTCACGCGATCACAGCGCTGATACGAAAATAATAAGTTTATTGCTACTCAGGTAGGTACACATCGTTCGCCTCGATAGTTCAACTGATCCAAACGACAACATACAAAATTGTACTGTAACGTATATATGTATGTATACATATGTATACGATATATATTACTCTTGGATATAAAAGTTCTTAAAAAAAAAAAGATTTACTTGGACAAAATTGAAAACTTCATTAATAATTACTTTTAATTAAATAAACAAACGCTTCGTTTTAAACAAAATCAACTTCAGATAAATAATAATATATGATCGGGCAGAGTTTCCATGGTCTTCACGTATACTACCACTAAGGCGTCTCGCGACAAAATGACTGACATCCGTCGTTGCTCGTTCTTATATACGGTGGTACCGCCATTTTGAAGAAATATCCTTCTTATGTCTAAGATTACAACAATAAAAAGAGAAGGTGAGTAATTGAAGTGCTGACGCGCTCGACGATGACGAACGGGATGGGTGACTGCTACTGGCAAAATTTCGAGAGCGCTTCTGTTCTTCGATGGCCACGTTACTGTCGACTACTCGGCTCTGGACGTTTCAAATAGCAAGCGTTAAGTCAAGCCGGACTTCAGACGCGTGTAATAGACAGTATAATACTTTTGACACTTATCTTTACTTACGAGTATCGAGCACTGGTGACATACGCACTACATATTCTAGGAAAAATAACTTACTTTTTTCTACAAATATTGATAATAAAACACTACTGGGGTCTTGTTCGTACGTTAACACAAGTGTTAAGTTGTTAACACAATCTAATAGGAGTGTATGTGGAAAGGTGATTGACGTAGCCAGTTGATCTATGAAGTGCTTAAGTATAATTCGCACTCTTAGAATGACAGGGACTTAACGCTTGACTTTATTTCACTTCCACAGTCGCACTCGTAGATCGCAGGTCGATTTCGCTTCGTAGGGAGGGAACTCTTAGCTTTCGTATTCGGGAACCGAATGCTCCGTGGGCGACCCTGCCCGCTCTTTGTATAGATTTCTCGGTCTTCCAGCTTTTTCTACGCCTTTCACGGCAATTCAATAATAATACCCGGAAATTCTATAGGATACGTTATGGAGAGGGCGCGCAGGAATTGTTCGAAATAACTTCCCCTAACGCCGATCCGCCATCGAACAACTCGATATACGGGTAACCATTCGTACGTAGTGAACGTACCGCCTCTACTCACGGCGCGGTTTGCGTCGTCATTCATTGTGCGCACTGCAAAGGACTGGAATAACTTGCCCGCGTCGGTGTTCCCGCCTTGTGGATAGAGGAAAGTGAATAGGCTCTTATAAGTTAGTGCGTATAACATCTTAGACTTCATCACCACTTTCCATCGGGTGGGATTGTTGTCAAGCATTAACTTATTCTATGTAAAAAAAAACGGAAGAACAATAACACTACACTTTACATATTTTGTCATCAAAATGCATTATAGTATTTAAATTAGTATTAATTTACTTTGCAACAATTCGCAAGCACAATGTATGATGGTATATACTTCTATACATGTTACAAAGTAAATTAATATTAATTCAATAACAATTAATTTCCGCAAAGTAACGCCCGATACTGTTAAGCATCTATAGTTATTTTGTTTTTACTACTACAACGTGCCAAGTCGACATTTACGTAGCGTGTAGCATGAACTGTACGAGCAGTATGTCCAAGTACATTTTCAAACAGAAGAAACAAAAAATCTCGGTAATTTTCTCGTCCGGCGTAGATGTTTACTTGTTTCTGCTTAATTAAACTACCAACGGGGAACACCACTGCGATGTATTAGTTTAAAATTATTTTAAATCATTAGCCATAAAAAGAACTCCGCCCGCCGTCTCGAGCGGTTTTGCATATCGACGAGTGCTTCTAATAAATAACTGTATCGACTCATCGATTCCAATGTTCGGTTGCCAGGAGAACATAACGTGGAACAACGACAACAACACCGTGACCTTCTACAACAAGCGCACGTGGCAGTTCCGCCCCGAGCTGTCCAACGGCAGCCTCTCCGACACCATCACCAGCATCAACCCCATCGTGGCGGTAGTTATATTAAAATTATTGAAACGTAACTAGTTTTGAATAAAAAAAAAGACATTTCATTGTTTGAACGAAATTTAATAACACAATTGTTGATGTTTAGTAATCATATACAGTATTTAGCAAACATTATTAAATCTCACCTCCGTTTTAATTTGACAGAACAATGACGTCATTCTTTGACAGTTGTAACACGTCGTCCTTCGATATACAGCTTGCCAGCTTAAAATATATAAATATATTTTTTATTGTGTGACAGATAAATGTTTGTTCTCGGGTCGTGGATGTTTGTGACGTCATATTTGTGTATGTTCATGCCGCCCACAACACAGGTAATCCTAGTGGGGGGGTGTGAGTGTGTAAACGTTTATTTATTTATTTATTTATTGTTGTAATATAAATGTCCCGAATTCAATTTCGGTCGATGATTTAATCACACACAAGGCTTCCCGGTGATGCGAGCAGTATAGAACTCGACAATTGAAACTTTACTGACACAATAAATATTCGTGTGTAGTATAATATTTTGGCGTGATCCGGAATCGAACCCAGGACCTGTCGCTGAGCAACGCCGTCAGGTACATTTTAAAATAACCGACCAGGAAACATCAATACAAATGTAAGCTTCCTTAAATTTAGGTACACATTTGAATTATCTCTGCAACTGTTTTTATGTTTTAAATAAATTAATTAACAAATCCGTTTAGAATGCCGATAGCGATAAGTATCGCAAGTAGGTATCGCAACGCTCAACAGATTAACGAAAGTCTATTTAATAATTAATCAAACGACCCAATCGTCGAGGACAACAAGACTTGTGATAATTTTCGTATGATTCATTTTAAGATAGCAGCAAACCAACAATCACGACAATCGGTGTGATATCTGTTATCAATCTCAAACAGGACTTGGTTTCATTTGTGGTCGGCCAAAATAGTGATTAAATGACGACTTGAATAGAACGCGCCTTATTTGTTAGTTAAACTTTAAATGCTTATCCGAGTTTAGGTAACGTTTGACCCTCCTTTTTGTTGAGTATGTATGTATGAATGAATGTATGTATGTATGTATGTATGTATGTATGCATTCATGTATGTGTGTATGTGTATTTTGTGATAAAAGGTCTTTCCGATGTCTTAAAAACTTAAAATTATACCCAGTCGTTGTTTGATAATCGTTGTTAAGTTTACAATGATACTTTTATTTAGTATTAAAAAAAAAAATTAAAAGTAAGTCTAATTGCATCTGTAAAATGACGTGAGGTGTCTGTTTAATTGATTAGGATAGAATGATCGCGTTTAAGTGTCAACGACCCGAGCACTGGAGTGTCTGTAATTTCAATGGTTGTGACAGTTAAACATTAATACATTTTTAGGATTATGCCTGTACGTCTGTCTGGTGTTTAACCCGTTTTGACCTCACCCACGCGAACTTTAGGGGGTCTCAGATGTGCAGCCAACTTTGACGAGATTTCAGGAAATTCAACGTCAAAAGAATCAGAAAAAATCTTTATTTGATACAATATAGGTCAACATCGAATAATATATTGACCAAAATTATCACAGACGAGACACATACTAAACTAAACTACAAAAGAAGTAATATGAAACAATTTTTTATTACATCAATCCTACTTAGGTTAAAAAATATATTGTATCATATTTATTTGATAGTAAATAAACAGTTGGGTTTGTATATGAGACAGTAGCATCTATGTTTCTTACATTCAAGTGTCTTGTTACATTACTTGGTTTTTCAACAGAATCATAGAAGGCACATAAATATTATGATTCAAATTTTAATTTTACTGCGGTTATTATGAAAACAAAAATAAATTTAATTAATGAATTGATATTTGAAAAAAAAAAAAACTGTATTAACATTAAGTGTCAACGACTGTAAGTTTAAAGATACACCAAGTAAAACATTTTTTTTTAATTTTTGCTATTAATATTACGACGCTCAGTATTTTAGCTGTTGCATATAACGGAAAAGGATGAGGCGAGGATGCATATTTTTGTATTGTATTCGACTTGACCTTTCAATAAAATACAAGCTTCAAGTCCCCGTTAACACATAGACACGAATAAGAATTACAACTAACAAGTAAGTATACTTCCAGACGGTGGCACACACGTTGCGGTTCCAGAACAACCTCGTCAAGTTCGTGGTAGACAGCTTCATGAGGAGGTTCCACGAGACTCCGTTCCTCACCGCGAACGTGTCTTCGTGGCTGTTCGATGGAATAGAGGATCCCATATTGAACATCGCGAATCATTTCCCGGACCTGCCCTTCGAAATACCCTACGACAAGTTCGGTTGGTTTTATGACGTGAGTACTGCTGTCTGTTATTGTATGGTTCATTGTTTGTGCGTAAGACTGAAAGAAAGCTTTGTGGTTCTGTTTTAATACAACTTATTTGTAAGTTCAAAAACCTTACGAGGTTTAAATAAACGTACCTTTTAAATAGAGAAAACTGTATCGGAATCGGTTCAGTGTCTTTATGTTATTTGTTTGATGTGATGCCGTGATGGGTCACCTGACATTACCTGAGAAATTACCGTTGGTACTGTCACGTTCGTTGATCAATAGCCTACCCGTATACCCTTGCTTCTGGTTATTACGGTTCAGAGAATGAGATTGACAGGGAGGTAATTGTCGCTTATCGATGTTCTTACGAGTACCATCTCTGTATGATTGTGAACTTATATTCGTGTAACATTCACAATTTTATATAAAGTACCGATATTTTAACTCAATTACATGGATGTTGGTCACGGCGGGACTCCGATGGCGGGGAAAACTTGATAGCTGACACCAAACAGTCACGAATGACAGGAGCCTGTTAATTTTACGTCTTATTTGTATCACGGTCTCGGGGATCATATCACCACCCTGTCGTCATCACCACGCCCTTACACTTTTTTATAATACCACCAATGTTGAAAAGAATAATTATAATTCTATATATTAATTTTTGTATTGAAATATCTACACGTCATGTATAGCATAGTGTTTAGAAGTCATTATTTGCGGTTATCAAGACGTACCACGGTGCGGTGGTGCAGCGTTTGTATTTTTTGCATTTACGTGATGATTGGGGCAATGTGACGCAGTTCGTTTACAGTCAAACACTTTATTATGCTTCTCTAACCTTACAAAATTTCTTTCAATTAATTACACCTTATATTGTCGCACATCTCATACGTTGTTAGTCTACAGTGGACGGAACGAACAGAACCTCTCCAGTAGTGCATGCTCCATGCACTCCGTCTCTCGTACCTCGTATCAGTATAATTCCGGCCATTCATCTCAACGCTCCAATCAGCTTCGACGCATTCACCGGTCACTACTTACAAGTGTTCATCTTTCTCGGATACTTGTGCATACATGTCACATTGCAATTTGTTAGGATAATATGATTCATTATGGCCGTACTGGGGCGGCCTAGAATACTCCCTCCACTCCCATGCTGGCAGAACAGGGTGTCGTAAGATAGGACAGAAGCCAGCCTGCTTGGTGGTAGGGCTTCGTGTAAGCATTATATTCTCAGTATTTTTATTGAAGCATTAATATTATTACTGGTATTATTATCTTTCCGTGAAGCCTGCCTGGCTAGCTACCACTCTCCTGCCTGAGTCAGCCGCCAAACGACTCGTCGTGTTCTCGCCGGGGACTTGAGAGCCAGTACCTTCTTTCTAACCTTTTCATTTTCTGGCTGACAACGCATCAGTGATACCTTTGGTCTTGCCGATGTCCATAGGCGACAGTGTCCACTTACAATCAGGTGGCTCGTCTGCTCGTTTGTCGGCTAGTAACATAAAAAATATATAAATATCGAAGTCAACATTGAAATTCTAAATTTATATATGTAATTTGCTCATTGGATGAATAAATATAACCAGTGGATTTGTCAGGATTGTTTTTTATTGTGGTTCTATATAAGCCACACGATGTTTACACGACTAAATCAATGTTTGAACGTTACTTTCATACAAAGGATGAATACTTCGTTGCTCGTTAAACTAATTATACATTTAATTTTCCTTGTTTTGACAAAATCACATCGGGTAATGATGCACAATCGGAAGCGTCCTGATCTTTGACCGTTGGGTGACTCACACACGTTCGATGTGAACGTGAGTTGTGAACGTTGCTATGACGCTATGAGTCAAATAAAACGTCACAAGTATAATTATACTAATATGTTATTATAATAATAGGCACTAGTAAAATTATAAATAGTCAGCGCAGATTTTGTCAGTTTGGGTATAAGCGGAATGTAGTCTTAGGAACTGGGGTACCTATTTGACAAGTTTTTTTTACAACTTGAAAGGTATATTATTCGGAATGGACATAGGTTATACTTCGTTCGGGTTGAACATTAAGGATGTCATATCATGAATTTGTGATATAGGTAAAATATAAAATCTGTCCATTAAATATTTGGTAAAAATTTAATGTACGTGGATAATATTATCAATATGAAGGTTGAAACATTTTGTTTTAGAATGTTTGTCTGGCTGTCAGTCCGTGCACGTGTAACGCTAAAACCACGGAACACAGTCAATTAATTCTCGTTATATTTGTAAACGTCGTGCGTCATAATATAAATTTGTTTTAATCCCGCTAAATGCATCATTTGCCGCAGAATAGGAAATAAAAGTTAATATGGCCATTCTATTAAGAGGGTAATAAGTGGAATTTTGACTGCTTACCTGCAGCTATGAATATGTTTCTAATTCACAGAACTAGACAAAGAAAAGAAAACAACAAAGCGGGTTACCGGTATACATTAAATATATTTTTAATTGTCACTAAGAAAATTAAGAAAAATAGAATCCTTAAATTTGAAAGATAAAAGCTTTAATTTTTTTGCTCAATATCAAATGATTTTTCGTTAGTTCAATTTCTAGTTTTAACTCATTTTTTGTAAACAAAACGCGATAGTCAGGTTGAGTGTTCCAATTTTTTTCACAATTTCCTTCCGTACATCTTGTACAGCTATACGATGTAAAATGTTATGATTGAAATTTGGTGTATTAGTATTTTATACGCAGGAAACTCACATATACGTTTAAATTCTCTTATTTATTTCGTATACACAATACAATTTCCTGAAACAAAACATCTATGAGAAGTTTTTACAAGGGCAGTACTTAGAGATAATAATCAATAATTACTTCCAGTAGGTCCCAAATGTGTAAAAAGTGATACATGTGAGGCGAACTTAATGCGTACCTAAATAATACTATGTATTAAACACATTGATGGTACACTATACACATATATTATAAAGTTTTAAATACATATCAATTTTATGTATATTCTAATATAGAATTCTAATATAGATAAGATAGAATATTGTCATCGAACGTTGAGTAATTGTCGTTGCCAGCCAATCACTACATAGTATAAAACCAAGTCTCTTCCCGCTGTCTGTCCCTATGTATGCTTAGATCTTTAAAACTACCCAACGGATTATGATGCGGTTTTTTTAGTAGATAGAGCGATTCAAGAGGAAGGTTTATATGTATGTAACATGAATATAGTAGAGAGACACTGATAACTGTAGAGGTTTCTAATGTGATGTCGTAAATAAATATATTTTTTGCGCTCACATTGCAAACACTGGCTGAACCCCACGAGATAGATCAAGATAACGTACTACGGTATTGTACACCTTAAAAAGGTCTACAAATAAGTCCGCGATGGTATATGTCTACCTATTAAGGATAACCCACAATAACCATTTTTTATCCCTTACTTTTTACGAGAAATAATGGCTTAATAGCGATTTTAAGCAATACAGTATTAATCCTTATCCAATTAAGTAACTTAAATACATTGTGAATTTAATATAGATTACTATGGCCCTTTACAGCATGTAATTTTAATGAATATTTTCGAAGATATTACAGATTTAAAATACGGGGACATAGCGGTTGCAGCGGCACCGGCCTGGGGGGCCGGCGGCGCGGCGCCTATTTGAAAAACAATTTTACCATTTTGAAGATACGTATTTCCGGATGGACACAAGCATACTATATATCTAGCGTATGTAAATAGCACAATTGTTCAACCCGAACGAAGTCGGGGCGGGCCGCTACTCAACAATAAAACAAAATATTTCGTCCTCTACGCCCACGAACTCAAAATTGAAATAGCACTATGAAGTCGTAGTAATTTTTATTCTTGTTTGTGAGGAGTGATAAATTACTTACAAAACTCAAGTGCGCTCCTGGGAAACAAAATTGGAAAATATTTATTTCCGAATTAAAAAAAAAACAATATATAATTATACGAAATTCAGCATCAAAACTTGAAAGTACTTAAAGTCTAAATATAATAGATTTGGATTTTTTAACAACAATCTCATTGTGAATTGTTTATGGTTATCTGTAGCTAAAACAATTTTAATGAATTCATATAAAGTAGCAGTTCGCAAAGAAGTCGTTAAGCAGGCCGATCCATGACCGCGGGCAATCGTTGCGTCATGAGTATTCGTGTGTGACGGTGGGACGCGCGCCTTTCGACTTTCACCGTTTTGTAACGAACGCGAGAGTGTGCGTCGTGCGTCTTGCGTTGTGCGTCGTGCGTCGTATGCTGCTCTATACTCGACGCATCTCTCGAAGCATGTACTAGTACATATGTATATTGTGTTTTATGGTGACACGGACGAAGGATGGAAGATATCCTGGCAGACGAGTTGACTGCTCATACTGTTGGGGGGTAAAATAACGCGTCGTGCTACCGAAAGGTCGCAGGTCAAGACCGAGAGGTCGACTGACAGCGCCGCTCACAGACTCCAATTAAAAAAAAAAATGTAAGGTATACGTGAGAGTACCGATATTTCCCATCCATCCATCTGCCCCTCGAAGTCCACTGTTGGACATGCGCGTCTTCTAACTCGTGCCACTCTGATCGGTCCTGAACCCTTTGTATCCAGCGGACACCCGCTGTTTTCTTCAATTTGTCGCTCCGATCTGGTCGGGATGGGATCGATCGAGATGGAATCGAGGCACCCGCTCCTTACTGGCTCTCTGCCATTTTCACCGCAGTACGTACAAATATATCAAGTAAGTCTCGTTGCGTTCCATACGGATATGTAACTTAAGAACTGGATCTCCGATACTGCAGACAAATTAAATAGATCAGTGATTTCAGAAATCGTTCCATTGTTCTAGAGAAACAACTCAATGGAATACGACGGCTCGTTCACTATGAACACGGGCGCGTCGGACTTCTCCCAGCTGGGCAACGTGGAGATGTGGAAATACACCAACCAGACTGTGTTTAGGTATTACTCGATTCATGTTGTTAGCGCCTTCTAGTTTCCTTGTAACTGACTATGCCCATCGAGCGTAGAGTTCCGGGTTCGATTCCAATGTAGTAGACATTTTTGTTTGCGAGTCTTGATGTCCTTAATTTTAATATCGACATTCATTAAATATTTTTATAATGACATGTTTGTAAAACAAATGTTTTTTAAATTCCTACCTAAAAAAAGCTACACTCTTACTATACATATCATTATATACCTATTTTAAATTTTCAATTGTTAATGAAATATTTATATTCATCCATATAAGTTCAAATATATTTGTTCAAACTTGTAGTGGATGACACGTGATGTTTTTTCAAATATTAATTCATTAATTAAATTTTTTTAACTAATTTTATTATGCGCCTTGATTGCGACATCTGTAGGCATGACTGGAAGTCCTATATTCGTCGGTTAAACTAGTACAGTAGCATTAATGTTATTACCAATATCGTTACATAGATGGCATACAATACTGTTTAATTAATTAATTCTAGTTTTATATGGGAGAATAAAAACTCTTTTATAAGTATTTAGCGGGATATAAATGTATAGTACATCTCTATTTTATTGTAATTATTTTTATTTGTAATTTAACAACCATGGCTTAAAATTGAAAGCAGCTATTTAAAAGTGAATGTAACTGATTTTCTTAAGAACATTACCGTCTTAGTACAGAATGGTTAATGATTGCAATGTTATGTTAGATGCCCCTCTTCCGATCCACACTCGGGCAGCTGGGTGGAGTACCCTTCGGTCTCCCCAATAAAGAGGAAAATCTTTGCATTAGGCGTAGACGGGATTTATTAAAAAGGAAAATTGTAGAAAACATATTTTTTATCAATCCTGTAGCTGATATTAACTGTGTGTGGTAACGTGTGTACGCAGAGACTGGTGCGGCGAGGTGCAAGGCTCCCTGGGCGAGCTGTGGGCGCCGGAGATGGGCCAGCCTGAGGTCACTATATTCGCGTCAGACATATGCACGTCGGTATTGAAATATTTCACATTTATTACATTTTATTATGTAAATAGCCGATAAACGAGTAGACGAGCCACCTGATGGTAAGTGGTCACCGTCGCCCGTGGACATCAGCAAGACCAAAGTTATCTGATGCGTTGTCGGCCAGGAAATTAGGACAAGGTACGAAAGAAAGGTCTGACTCTCAAAACCCCCGGCTGAAACACGGCGAGTCCGGCTGACTAGACGGACGGCGGTAGTTAGCCAGGCAGGCTTCACGGAAAGATAGTAATACCAGTAATAATGTTAATGACTCAATAATAATATTGATAAATATAATTCTTACGAGAAGCACTACCGCCAAGCAGGCCGGCTTCTGTCGCCTCTTGCGACACCCTGTTCTGCCAGCATGGGATTGGGGGAGTATTCTAGGCTGCCCAATAAATAAATCAAATAAATTCAATTCAAATAAATAAACAATTAAGTGTGTCGTTGTGTACTTGTTGCAGTCATCTGACGTTGCACAAGTCGGGCTCGCTGACTGTGCACGGTGTGGAGGGGGTGCAGTACGCCGCCAACGACTCCGTCTTCGACAACGGGTACCGGTACCCCGCGATGGTGAGCTCATCGTTTATATCAATTACCATCACCTTACAACTATTCACAAAAAACAAACACACGTTGTAAACATCCCTTCGGTAGGGATGACGCATTACAGTTTTAATGCATAGGCTTTCTCTGAGTTAATACGCTTCACCATTACGGCGACATCACCATTTACCATCAGGTGGGAGTGTAGACAAGCACTGACTTATTATAGACAAAAAAGTACGACGTAGGGTCGAGTCTGACAGTCGTAGTATGGTAATGATGGTGTTACCAGTTATGGTAAGGAGGATGGAGTGTTGGTGGTGAAAGGCCTAGGTGATCTAGGTCACGCGTGTAGTAGGTGCAGGTAATGCAACACGAAGACACAAAAACGGTCCGGACATAAACAGTTTATTTTACGAGTACAATAACAGTTTATACTACACGAAACACAACACAAAAGAAAATTACCATAAAAGACAGAAGGAGAGAGAGTGATATAAGTACAGGAAACAGTCTTAATATTAATACACAAGCAAACGATAGTTAGGCACAGCGAAAGCACTAGTAAGCGTAACGTAGTTGGGCGATCAAGCGACACGGGTGTTGCGCGGGATGAAAGAAAGCTAACTGTCGGATGGCGAGCGCGGGCTGAGCGGCGCGCGCGCCGGCCGATCCCGTTAGCGGGGTGTGAGAGGCGCGGAGAGCAGTGAAACCGCCGCGCGGCTGCCCAGCCGGTGTTGGTAAAAATCGGCAAGCGAAGTGGCGCGTCGACTCCAAGACGCGCCAGGTTCGAGTCCCCGTGTGTGTGCTTGTGTGAGTGTGTATGTATGTGTGTGATATATAATGTATAATGTATATAAAGTATAAACATAATATAATACATAAGTGTAAATGAGTGTGTGTATGTAATATATATTATAAACTACATAAATCGTATGAATGTGGGACGAAGGTGGCCACAATAGTATTAGCACAGTCTGTGGAGCTGTTCGATATGATCGGCGAACGGACGCGTTCACGTACGTCACGTGCGAAGCATGTGACGTGTGACGTGAGCCATGGTCCCAGATCTCTAACAACTTTCGGGGATCAGAGTTCAGGATAGATATCAAAATTATGGACAATCGGTAATGTTATTTTTATACTTCGAGCCTAGAGTAGGATGCTATTTAATATTATAGAACCGTACTGAGACGTCTTTAGTAGACTTGCGCTACACATTCTGCAATTTCTTTCGGTTATATTTGCAAAGCTAGTTTTATTTTATATACTCGTATCATGGGAAAGTATTAGCAATTAACAGTTATTTTGGCAGATCGCGGGTACCTCTAAGAAGTCTTTTCAAAGCTCCCACACTAGCTGATGTGATGTGGTGCGGCTTGATAATATTATCTATATACGGGAGTGCGTTTGTGTATACCAGACGAATTTATTGCATAAAACATAATTTTACTATTAATCTCAACGAATGTACATAACGTATCGATCGTACGTAACGATCTATGTAACCGAGTCGAAATATCGATAAGAAATACAAAAAATCGCGAATAACCGTAACAGTTTAAGTATAAATAAAAAAAAAACGTAAAACGTTCAAACTCACACTCCCGCACTAGGATCTTCCTGTGTTGCGAGTGGCATGCCCGTACACAAATATGACATCACAAACACGTACGACCCAAAAACAAGCATTAATCGGTCACGGTCGTCTGCCCCGGTCGGGACTCGAGCCGGGGACCCCGTCTCGGCAGGCGGCGTCGCCACCGCCTGGTCGTGTTAAACATCGTCTACCACCAGGCCTGCTACTGTGACGAGGTGCGCGACGAGAACTGCCTGCCGCCGGGCGCGCTCAACGTGTCCGCGTGCCGCTTCGGCGCGCCCGCGTTCATCTCGCTGCCGCACTTCTACAACATGGACCCCTACTACGCCAGCAAAGTTGATGGCCTGCATCCTTCCGAGTGAGTTGAATTTGGTGTTAAACATCGCTTAGGGAAGAACGGACGAAACGTAGATGTCACGTTCTTTCTTAGAGAATCGCTGCAGGAAATAAATATCGATCAAGTCCGAATATCATATTTCCTCGCAGAGAATAGCTGCTATTAGATTGAACACAATAAAAAAGATAAACTATTTCTACTGTCACTAATATTATAACTGTTGACAGAGACCATAATTTCAAGCTGACGCTGGAGATGTTCACGGGGATGCCGCTGGCGGTGTCCGCGCAGCTGCAGATCAACCTCCTCGTCAGATACGTCAGCGCCTTCAGGTGAGCTTCTGACACGGGCTCGGCGCTGCTACCTCTGTTGCTCATTACGCTCTCAGCCTTTCTTTTATATAAGGCATTATGTCTGAGCGAATGCTAATATTTATAGACGATATATTTTGTAGACGACATTTGAAAGATGTTCAGTCGTATAATGTTTCTGGGCACTGGAATTTATTCACAAATGCATAGCTTGTAACTTATAGTGGAACATGTAATGTCCCTAACGAAAAGAGAGGTTTCATTTTGGGCGCGCCTTTGTGCAGTCTAAAATAATTTAGAGAAAAAAAACTGTTTCACAGAAAAATATTGAAAAAAAAAAAATTCAATTAGCTGTTTTCCTCTGAGAAATTATTTTAAATAAATTATTTTTAAGTATGATAACAACATGGTGGCATTTGGAACTGTCAAGTATCATGCCTGTGATGAATTATCTGTGAACTTTGAAAATTTATATATTTACGCTGTGCAATAATTCGATTTTACTTTAGGTACATTTTTATTTACGAATTGGCATCTTTTATAATGTTAGATTTTCAGTAAGGTAGATAAATAAGTAACATGTATTTAGTTATTAATCCGATATATTTACATATTATATTGACGTTTTATATCAATCACTGTCATATGACTAAAAATCCGCCATCCGCCATAATGTTTCAGTCGTACAATATGATGTTCACAAATTGAATTATTGACACTAAACCAAGCTGAAATATAGAATTTGAATAATAAGGAATGATTTCGATTAATATGATCTACTTTTACAGTTCGTACATGGCGCAGCTCAGTCTTCATACATTTGTGAAACATCTCCTATACAACAAATGTTTTTTTATTTTCTTGTACTGTTATTACAAGTTTAGCTCAGGTCCGTCTCACTTAACAAATTAAAACCAAAAATGTACCTACCCTTCATGGCCTCCATATCGGGGTCTTAATTTGACATACGTGCAACGTTGTTTGAAACGTGCCGCATACACACGCACGCGTAGTAGCATATGCGCGTGTTTTCGTCCGTCTCCTTGTTATTCCCCTACCGCTCCGTTCCAGTCTGAACAACCGTCTCCCGGACAAGGACACCCTGGTGCCCATGTTCTGGTTCAGGCAGGAGCTCTCCATCGACGAGGAGTACGCGAGGTTGGCGCGGTTCGCGCTCGACCTGCGATTCAAAGTGCCGTACGGCTTCTACGGGCTCACTGTGAGTATGAGCTGTTGACATTGCAATATTTTGGAGCTTCGAAGTCGGAACACCGCAAGGAATTATTTTTATATTTACAATGCGTCAATTTTGTTAATCACTCTGGGTTTAAGAACGTCATTATCAATCACCGATCAACATAAAACACGACGAACGCGATGTAGAACAAAGATTATGAAGATAAGTTATTAATCGTCCGCTTAAAGTGGGTAGATCTACAACAAAATCTTTAGCTACCCTCGTGTACTATCAACGTTTATTCAACACAATAATTTCAATATTATATCAATTTGTTGCTCGTTTGGTGCTCGTGCACGCGTTGGTGGCGATGGATTTGTATTTGTAGCTGAATAATATAAATGTGGTCGTGCGTTCTTGCTATTTAAACAAGCTGTTTATGGATCTCTCAATTAATCTCTGTTAGATGGATAGAATGAACCGCCGAAGCTTCATCGAAATCCGTTACGGTAGGTTAAAAAAAGTATTCTCTTTTCCAGGCGATCGGCATAGCTCTGCTAACGATAGGCGTCTGGATACTGGTGAAGAGAATATTGAAGTCTTCGGACACTGAGCCCATTCTGGCCGACAGCGCGCAAGAGGAAACCAACTGACCCGTACGCAATGAACGCACTGTACTTACGCACTGAACGCGCTGTACGTACGCACTGAACTAGCCGTAGTACGTATTTACTACGTACCTGATAGTTAACATCGGCGCTAAGGTTTTATTTTTATTTTTATAATTGTTGAAAAGCAAATCGTGGATATTTAATATTAAAATTTCAATACCGGTTCCAACCGGTACAGGCCTAAAGTGCTCTTTATAAAAGCCTTAGGAATTTTTATATTGTTAAGTTTTTCAATTTATAATAGCTGTTAGAGAACGTCAATTAAAATTGAATTATTATTGTTTCAATATTCATTCAATTTTATTATGAGATTTAATAAAACGTTATTGCGTATTTTAAAAGCAAATGCTCTTGAAATTGTACTATTTTTATTATTCATATATTAATTACTACGCGTAGAAAAACCTCTGCACCCCCTTTTCTCTATTTGTCATTAGATTTTCGTTATTTTTGTCGATAAAGATACTTGGGAAACCCAAGTTTATTCAATCGCTGCGGTAAGGCGACCACTAGTTTTATTGTTATTATAATTGTATAGTAAATATGAGCTCGAAGAGTAATCAATTAATATTATTATTACATTTACATCTAAAATAATGAAACAATTTAAAGATGTTGCCCTGTGTTGACAGGTTGTTATAATTTAGTGCGTATATTTCATCGTGAGGTTAATTCTCCGTATACATAAGAATTTGAAAAGAATTTATTTGCTATTGGAGATGCTGAAGTTAGTATTGTATGTATAATGACCTAATTCTATATAAATCAATCGAAATTGGTTGATGATTGGTGATTGACTGAGCAACATACTTTTTTAAACTAATTAAAGATTATTTAAATATTCATATTATATTTGAAAATTTCTGAGAATACTCTCGCGGCGACACTTTATCACAATTTTTTGAACTAAAATCGTAACAGAATCTAGTCCGTGGACCCGGAAATTTGGGATATTTTTTAATATGTGTCGCAAATATTTGACTATACCCGCGAATTTGCATAACC